>CM073776.1:23372463-23449951 GCA_037158775.1 Hetaerina titia | reverse complement strand
GTGCGCGACTCCGGCTGGTTCCTCCCACCTTTGGGATTTTTTACATGATAAATCTCCCGGAACAACATTTGTGGCCATTTTTTTTATATCCACTTCCGCAAACGGTGGGGAAAATTATCAGCTTTTTAATCCCTGAGAATGGTTTAAAGAGCAGTATGTACATAATGTGTGTCATCACACTCGTGTCTCATGAGGCATAGGAAACTTCACACACTACTGCCTTCCTTTTTACTTCGAATCTCTCCTTTCCACGCACACCCATTTCGCGCCCATGCATTGGGAGTCGCAGGGCCCGTCGTCTCTTTAACCCCCTTTCGCTTTTTAAGAGTTATCAACCACATTCCACAAGTTTTCCTTGGTCTTTCTCTCCTCTCGAGCAGTTTATTCCGTGTTTTCTCTCAATTTAACGTTATTTACTCTTATCTCTTTCATTATGATCCATCATCCGTTTGTTCCATTCTCGCTCGTTCTCCGTCCGTTCATTCTATGGCCTGTCTTAATTTTGTGTCTCTCAGTATTTAATCTTACAGTATTTAATCTTACAGTTAAGAGCAAGACCTCGGAATGCCTGAATAGAATTCATGGAGGAAACAGTGGTTGGTTTACTCCTATGCAACTACTCGGTCATTTACGCCTCCTTCAACGTTTCGTTCATTCTTCTCAGCCGAACTCGGGTTAACCATTGACATTCAAGTACAGTTGCTTCAAAGCGGTACCGTCTTATAGTATTCATGAAGTTTATTCTTTGTTGGAGCGTATTAATATTGGTATAAAGCCGATCGGTCTTGTGGTCCAATTTCTGGACAAAAACATTTCCTAAGTGCCCATGTGGAAACATGAACTCACTATCATTTCCTTGTCTTCCCGAGATTGATTTCGTCCACCCTCGCTTTTTCATTTGATTTTGTTTTCACACATAGCCTCGAAATTGATACCTCGATCAATTTGTTTTCAAACCGAAATTCCTCCATACAATGAAAGTAGAGATTTTCGATTTAGAATCAATTTTAAGTCCAGGTTCTGCTTTCGTTGCCTGGATACGCGTCATTGAATGATCAAAGGCCATGAAAATTGCGACGAAGAAAAAAAAACCGATCCCTTGGAGAGACCACCTTCTCCGTGTGGGCATGTCCTTCACTCCCGAAAAGATTCCACCCCATTGAGGACACATTTCATCCCCCTACCAGACGATCATAAAAAAATACCTTTATTGCAACCGTCCGCTCCGCATCCGAGTTAACTGCTGCTGGGTGCATCTTGAAGGCTATATTTCTTTTTTTTTATTGAACGTGTCATTCTTTCGTCAGCCTGATGGCGGCGGCAAGTGCATCGTTCCCATTAACTCTTCGAGACGACATCCTCCAAAAAGAAAAATAAGCACCACGCCCAGAAAAGACTTGCTTGACGTCATGGCGAAGACTTTTTCAGTGGAGCGACCACTATTGCAAGAGGGATGGGTGTTGCCATGGGAATTATCCAAAGTTCTTATAATGGGGGAAAAAATAATGGAAATGTGTGTGGTTCGCCCTTAAAAAGTAAGCGGTGAAATTAATGGAGAAAATATCCTTTTCGAAAAATGTTTTTTAGGATCCCTGATATAAATCCACCTGTTGATAAGGATAGATAAAATGAAACGCAGGTCGTTCATAAGGACCTTTATGTTTATGTAAACCCAAAATAAACAAGAAACTCTAAAAAATAATCGGGAAACGACAGCCATTGGAATTGCAGAGAGTGATTACGAAAGTAGAAAAGCCATGTTATAATTGCTAAATCATCATCTTAATGTTTTTATCATCAACCAAAATTTAAAATTTTTACCTTAATTTTTTTCATCAACGATTTTAGATTGGTGAAAATGTAATTACTTTTGACCAGGTGAAACATTATGGCGTGAGATTCTGAATTTCTCAGGAGGACATGAAAAGTCATCTTTCTTGCACATTTTTCCCCGTGTAAAAAGCTCCGGGTCTTCTGTGTTTTTCAGTCGTCATTAGGTTAACTGCTGTTTTAATAACTATGAATTTTTTTGAGTGTTAGTATTTGAAATCATGACTTACGAATATAATTTCTCGTTATTATTTTGGGAATATGCATAACTATTGAATTTCCGAAATACCCGTTGACATTTACTATTAAAGTTAATGCGATTTCTAAAATTTTAGATAATGTTTATATGTAAATTTTAACATGTCAGCATATTTTATTTGATAAATCTTTCATCAAACTGGGATTTCTAGATTATTTGTGTAACACTGCTTCTGACTGGTCAAGTATTCTCTTTAGAGCCTTTTTGGTGATAACGAGAAACATCGCATCAGTACAGAAAAATCACTCCTTCTGACTTCTTAAGGTTTTGAATGGTATCATATGAACAGAGATAAACTGCGCATTTAGGAATACTGCTGTTTATTCGCAGATGTTTCTCTCTATAGGGAGATTGATAACAAGCTGGATGGCACTTTTCACGGGAGAGCTCTCTGTTCACCTGATGAATGAAACAGCAATCATTGGGGATGCATAGGGATTAAGCAAAATTACTTTTATTGCGGGTTGTCTTTTGGACTCTAGGATTAAACGGACGGTTTTGCCAAGTCTTTTTATATCGGTCGCCACATGAAATACTGCGTGATTTATATCTCATTAGTAGTTTTTCTGTCTGCACGCATTGTTCAACTTAGTGTTACCTGTTAAGGGACGACTTACGTTGTTGATGTTATTAACTCAACCTTTCCATTGTTTCCTTTGTCCTCCTCTGCCATAAATCTCCGACGGTGCAAGCGAACGAGTTGTCGAACACCTTCGGTAACAACCTAAAGCGTGTTCTGTGACGCTATCTTCCTTTTGAAAGCACTCAGTTTCCCTATTGGTTTATGCCGTATTTAACTGATTTTCTGGAAATTCATTGCTTAAGTTAGTAAAAAGAGACGTTTCAGGCGTGATATGGTGGATTATCATGTTTAATTAAAAATATGCGATTTTCCGCAAAATAAAATTTAATACGACCGGTGTCTCAATGCAACTACATCATCATCAGGTGATGATGATGAAGTTACATTGAAACCGGTCGTATTAAATTTTATTTCGTGGAAAATTGCAAATTTTTATTAAGCTTGAGTTAGTGATTCTGTCAGAATTATCACCAAGCAGAAATCATTTGTAAAAATGCTTTTATGAAACTCTCCGTTTGCTTTTCCATCCAAAAATTTTTAATGTGATCATAATTCTCGTTTTGAGGTGAGTTCCAGGCTATTTCGTACGTCTCACGCGGCGACTCCCTCTTCAGTACTCCAGAGTACTTCATTTTCCCTGTCTTAATTGCATTCAACTGTATTCTGTTGCCGGAATAGGAATATCTTATTTTTTCATTGGGACTGTTCATTGGGACATGTTCTCCTTCCTTCAGTTCCCAGCTACTCGGATGTCCTATTGACCTTCATCACTCTCTTGTAATGTCACATTTCCTTGGCTTCTAGTCTTCTTAGGGTTTCATCAGTTCTATATAAAAATGTTTATTTTAACCCGAGGAACGGAGGAACTTTACCCTTTTGACAATTGCTAGTCGGTTTAAGCAAATTGCATTAGTTGCTCCGTCGACTAGAATATTTTTTGAAATCCTCGGGCATGAATCTACGCGACGTTAGAGAAATTGAAGAGGATAATCCTTTGAGATATCCTTTGTCGTCCGATCGGACGAAATTTCCCCCGTTACTCACGTCCCGTTATATCTCCCCCCCTCCTCCCCTATAATAGACCGAACGAATATCGATGGGTGTTGGGGTCTCCCTCTCATTGCCGTGTCCTTCCCGCCTGCCCTCTCGCACTCGTCCGAAGATGCCCCGTCGTCTCGCCCGTTCACTCACACGCCTCGGAGCGGCGTGGCTAGTAGTAAAGGACGCGCCAGGTCGCTGTAGCATGTCTCTCCCTCCCCCTCTCTCTCCTTTCTCTCTTTCCCAAAAAACACGGTCCGCCCACCCCTCTCCCCCTCAACCCTGGATCCCTCTTCCCCCCCTCTCTCCCTCCACACGTCCTCGCCCTCCTTTGCGCTCCTCCCTCCCGCCCCTGGCCGCTTCCCTGAACCGCCGTCCCTTTTCCCCGTCCTCCCCTCCCCCTCAAACCCCTTTCCCATTCCCCTTCGCCTTTCCCTTCCTTCCATCCGCTCCCCCCTCCCCCTCACATTCGTCCCCCCCTCACCCTCTTCCGTCTGCCCACCGTCTCGTCTCACCACCGGGTCAAAAAAATGCATTAGACGGCCTGAGGAAGCGGGTGTCTGCGGTTTTCGTAGCGTCGGCAGGCAAAGATAGGGGTGGCCGCGCGTTGGTCGGGGGAGGGAAGCGGGTCGGGAGGAAGAGAGACGAAGGGGGGTGGGGAGCTAGGCTGGGGGGGGGGTTGGAGGCTGGGGGGGGGCGGGGATGGGAGGCGGGCGAGTCATGGAGAGAGAAGTTTGTGAAGTAGGAGAGTGGGCGTTGCGGGGTGGAATGAAGAAAGGGGTTTGGGTGGAACAGAAGCAGACTTGAACGCTATCGAGTGGCAGGTGCATGAGACTCAGAAGTCCGGTTATCTATCGGGGCGGGCGGGAGTGAAGGAAGGGAGTTGCGAAGAGAGGACGTCCAGCTTTTGAGCGAGGCGTGGGAGAGAGATAAAGGACATTTCGCGTCCTCGTGTCCCTTTGTGATGCATATTTGGGCGCCCCCCCTCCCCACCCCCGGACCTTCATCGTCCTTTTGATTGGGTCCGAATCGGAAGGTGAGAAGGGAGGTGAGAAATTTTGGCCGCCTTTGTCACGTGGACCGATGAGGCCTGAATGGAAAACTTGTCTTCTCAAGCGAGGAGGGAATTCCAGTTGCGCGTTTCCTCCGGGAAGGTGTCGTGATATTTTGATCGCTTGATCAAACTTTCACGGAAACCCTTGTCCCAGGAATCCCGGACTCCTAATCCCTGACCAGTCAGTCTGAACTAATTAAGCTCAATGTGATTACCACTGTGAAGTCATAGGACCGTAGTATTCAACCGCTTCTCTTTTATGGTGTCTCATTAATGCCCAGTGCTTTATGATTCATGTCCAGTTTTAAGGAATGTGAATGCTGAGCGTTTTTAATCCCTCGTGGGATCGCAAAAGTATTTTATTTTTATATATATACCCTGAAAGCCACCGCCAGGATGTGTGGCAGGGGGTGAATACACACCAGAATAATTTTACCCGAACATGACCCTACCGCCGTCGAGCAATGTTATTATGATCTCCTATTTTTCGTGGAAGAAAAGCAAAGTATAAAAGTTTTAAAAAATTCAAAAAGTAGAAAGATTTCATGAATTCTTTTTCAGTATTTTACTCTTTAATCACAGTATTCTACACGGCCATACAATATTTGCGAAGAGATTTACACGACCTCGTTATTAATCATTAAGAAGGGAACAGGTATTATTCACATCTGTGGTGGCAAGATTTTTAGTATTGTGGGCCGCAAAAGCAATTGAAAAATTATCGATTTGCTGGATCAATATCAGCATGACAAGGTGTATTAAATTTTTGTGAATTTTTTAAACATAAAATAAAATTCAATTACTATGAATTGTCATTCATGTAGTGGGAGATAATAGGAAAATTAAACTTCAATGTGTTGCAAAATTTTCTCCGGTAATTGGTAATTGGAGCTTAATCCCTATTGTTGGGCTTTGCAAGGACGTGATAACTCAATCCCCAATTCAGTGCCTGTTGATTCACTTTCCCAACGTCCTTCCCGTGTCGGATTTGGGGATTCAGGACCTGTTCAAGTTCAGAGGGGTGCACCACATGTCCACCGGTTGGACATGTGGTGCACCCCAGTGGTACTGGTTCAGAGCGTATTCCCCTTCGATGGAAATGAGCTGGATTTCATTTTACAGCGCTAGGCTTAGAACTTTAAGTAAAGTGATTCTGAGGTGTCTTTAATACTGCCAATTTGCATTCGAATCAATGATATCAGTTTTATTATTCTTTTCTGACGGGGTAAGGTCCTCGTCTGCCAACCCAGAAGTCGCGGGTTCGATTCTCGCCTAGATGATTTTTCCTGCACCTAGGGCTTGTGTGTATGTAATTGTCAAATTGTTATATCAATGTTCAAAGTAAGGGTCGAAGTCCTGTTTTCGAACTAATGCAAAATAAATAATATGTTTTAGCATGGGGAAATATCGCCAATTTCACGATTGTTATTTTCCTAAGTCGTCCTTAAGGCCTATTTGACTTACGCCGCCCTTAAGTTGAATTTTTGCAAACTATATGCCATAGTGTAATTTTGTTATAAAGCGCACGTCTCGTAATTCCGAAAAAAAATCTTTACTCCTCTCGATGCTATTGGCTTAACGACTAAGGTGAGCGCTCAGTCATACAGGTGGCATTGGAGACGGAACACAGTATGGGCGAGAGTGGCAGACCGAGAGGGAGAGAGTGTGGGATTTATCTCCCAGGTCCCTGATCTCCCGCCGGCCCTGTCGCCCTCGCCACACTCGTGGCCCCGTCGTTTCGTAACCGTTGCGTCGCCAGGGGTGGACGGAGGAAAAGACGCAAGGGCGCCGGAGAGCGATGACGGGAAGGGGCGTGCCGGGCTGGTCAGACGCCGGGGACGCCGCTGGAGAGTCAGGAAAGTGGGAGGGAGAGTTGACGGGATGGTGGGGATTGGCGGAGGGTGAAGGGGACCACGGGGAGGGAGAGAGACAGACAGTCAGACAGGGAGAGGTCATGAGGGAATGAGAGGTTTGCGGGGCATGGAAGGGGGAGGAGGAAGGGTGCTTGGGGATGAGAGCGGCTAGCCGGTCGCGACTGCGTGCGATAACCGTGTACAGTGCGTGCGTGAAACAGCAGCGGCATTGTTGGCGGAAGAAAGGGGTTTCCGAGGGTTAGCATGGAGTGGGTGGGAAGGGAGGGAAGCGACGGTGGAGGGGAATCGTCTGGCTGCATGGAAATTGGACGGGGCGAAGGCAGTGGAGTCGGGGGTTGAATAGAAATTGCGTGTATTGTTCTGGAAGAATAAATACCCCTTGCGCCCTCCCGCTTCCTCGACCAATCTTTTTTGAACTTGCTACATTATGATGTTCGTGCGGATCAGGGCATCGAAACACTCAACATGTTGCGATTAAAACTTGTTTGAGGAAAAGAAAAGATTTTCGTTTCACTAAAATCCTTGATGTGCTGTCTTCATCGAGAAAATTATCCACGTGAAGGCCAGTAGGAAATTTTTAATTATCCCTGTTAGTGGACCTTCAGTCTTTATACAAAGACGTAATAAATGCTAAACTAAAATGAGTTTTATCATCTGAAAACGATAATCTTGGGAGGATTTAGAACTGTCCATCTTAAAATCCTGTATGTGCCTGACACGTTTTCTTTCGTGTTTTTTCAATGCAAAACAATTGAAATAAAAATCTGTTTCGGATAAATTAGGTATTTTAATGAAAGTACTTGGACAATCTAAATTTTTGGAAATGGTTTTCGAAATACTATTAATATTTTGAACACAAAACACCGTTTCATCAAATTGAATTAGCATTTCAGGTGGTAAATGTTATGAGGTACACGTATGGCACATTAGATCAAGAGTCATGTATACCTTTTCTATCGATATGTATCATGGACGATTCCACGTCTCCATGTGGAAACATTAAAGGATTCCATCGTTGATGAAAAAATATGAGTCAAAACGGGAGGATATACCGCGGCAGCGGATGTGTTAAAACTTGCTGGTATCACCCAAAGCCGCGGTTTATTTGTACGCGTTGAAAATTTATCGAGATTGGTATAGAATATTGGGCGAATAGAAAGAGCGAAATAAATTGGTCAGGAAGGGAGCAAAATCGAAGGCCTTTCACTCGTTTTACATCCAGACGTACAAACGTCCGCTGTTTCTCTTCCCCTTCCATGCATATTTTTTTTATCCATTCCCCCAATCGGAGCTCAGCGATTCCGTCATCGCTGCAGTCGGTGAGCGGAGGCGCGTATTGGGAAAAAAAGAGATCTCCGAGGCGTCGTCGATTTGCGTCTTTTTTTTCTCACGCTGTCGGATTGTCTATGACATTCTCACTTTCGAGATTTCGTAGTGTCGCCGTTTCCATGCGGGGGGGGGGGGTGATATGTAATGGGGCCGTGGGACCTTGCAATGATTGAACTGGCGAGGGAAGAGCGGGCGGGCGCTCTGTCCGTCGGCTACGGGTGAATAACTGCGAAATTGCCACTCTTACTTCCTCCGTCTGCAGGCGCGCGCCACATTGTTTAAGTACCGTTATTCGAGTGAAAAGACTTTTGGGACGGGTGGTTTTTCCCATCAACTGTTTCCCTTCTTGGATTGTAGTATTACCCATCGGGAAATTTCTCCGAAAAAGCGTTTGTGTGATCGTATATGATGTATTTATTTATACCAGTTGCTGTGTTCTTGCTTTTAGCATATTTTAACCGGTATACCTCCTCGAACGCTTAAGAGTGGCGTTCGGTGGCGTTCCTCGAAATTTAGGGAAATAGTGACTAATTACCAAAAAAAGTTGTCGAGGATGATGTTGCCTGGTTATGTTGTATATGAGTTGTCTGGTTTATGTCGTGTAGAGACGGTTTGCTTAGAATGTCCTGAAGGTCACGCTTCAGAACCCGCTTGTACCTCTTAACCTCGTTACTATATGCATCCCTTGTTTTTCTTTGAAGCCTAAGCACAATGATGATTTTCGAACCTTCACGCAAGGTTTGACCCTTGAACTTCATCTCACTACCTCTGGTCAGCATCTGTGGCACAAAACTTTTTTTTTAATGATCTATTCTTTTGGCTAAATGGGAAGTTTTATATTTAATTTTAGATTCTGGCGTACTTAAGTGAAGATAATCATTCTTTGATCAAGTAAAGGATAGAAAAGAAAGCCAGGCTTGTTTGAATGTGCTACGCGGGTTCCCACGAAGTAGACAAAGTTTATATTTTAAGTACAGGTTTCGTCAAAATTAAAAGATTTTTTTGTGTCTGCCGTCTCTCCTCTCGCCTTCCCGGCTCCGCCACGCCCCCGGCTCTCCTCTCCTCCGACCTCCCCCTCCTCCACCGTCCCCCAACGCCCTCGCCACCACACATCGGCCTCGCGACATCCGCTTATGGTCTTCTCACCACGTCACCCCCTTTTCGATCCACTGCAGCGGCGACTGGCATATCTACAGACAAGGAAGGGGGATTGGGGGAGGGGATGCGGGAAGGAGGGCTCGGTGAGGGAACGAACTTACGGTTAGGGGGGGGAAGGAAGGCTGAGGTTGGGTCAAAGCGCGTGTGGTGGCTGTAATGCATCTTCACAGACGTACTCCCCTGTAAGACCTCACACGGGTGAATGGGGTTTCAGGACGTCAACCAATTAGGAAAACTGTTAAAGTCAGTACATATGACACAGTTGTGATCTGTGGAAACGTCGAGAGGCAAAGGATTCATTCTAACGAATCATCGAATGGAAAATAATTCATTCCATCGATCGTGTCAAAAGCTTGCTTAGCTTACCTCTGAACCTAATACTTGCCCGATAACTTTTTACTTTATTAGCATTTTTCTCATTTGCACCAAGAGTAAACTTATTCGCATTACACCATGCGATATTAGCGTCATAGTATAGATTCGACTAGTGCCACGGATTCCGATAATCGTGCATCCCTCTCTTTTAGTTCATTTAAAGCTTTAAATTATTGCCCGGTACCTTTTCTTGTTTATATTAATTCAGAAATCTCACGCGTTGGGTCCCTTCTGCGATTCAGACTGAATGTTAGACGCCATGAGTTCGTAACAACAAAGTGGTTAGGGAGGTGGTTTTGGCTGTGTACTACCACTGTAGCGAGGAGAGAACGTTTTTCTTTTTCTGTGATTTCCTACCGATCTTTCCCATTTTCGTCATTCTCCACCAGCCGATGTAGCCTTGAAAGAAGAGGGGAATGTATTGCGGGGTGGGGTTATCGATGTAGGGTGGATAATGGGTGAGACTGGCAGACTGGGTGGGGCGCAACGTGTTTGCGTCGCACTCGGCCGTGCGGTGACTGGCACTATGTCCCTGGGCATTGCACTTCGTACGAAACGTGAGCTTCGACGGAGATTTGTTTTATTCTGTTGCCGAGTCCGTAAATGTCCGGGAGCTAACGCCCTGCCCATATTTTTTTTTGCCCCAGCTCGCGTCGGTAGTTTTTCTCATTTTGCGATTTTATCAGGCTATTGGGCGAAAAATATGTTCTCCACAAATTTGAGATTATTTTAAGAGTCAATATAGCCGCTTTTTTGCTTCTGTGCACACACATTGTGTTGAAGTAGAAATTATATAACAACTGATTCGTCAGCATTGTCTGCTGAGTTTTTCGGGCCTCGTTTGTTGTGCGTGAAATTTTTTTTCTCTCATCAGTATCACCCGTTGACTTGAGAAATACAGCTAATTATGCTAGCATGGTGATTCCGTGCCATATTATATTTAGACCCTCAACTCGAACTATGGGCCAAATGACGTACATAATTTTTTAATCCTCTCGGTGTGTTGACCGTTAACTCAGGGTTTACTCATCAAACACCTCTTTTTTTAAATTTCAATAATTATTATATTTGAAGTCATTGATGTAATGTTCGAGAATTAAATTTACATAGCCATAATGTTTCCTCAACTTATAAAACTTGGATTTCTTCTTTTCTCCATCATGTTTTGGCAAGCAAGTCATTGACGAATCATTTTTTTTCATCGCCCTTTTACAAGGATTTATAAGATTTACGTACGTGTAGTGATTGGACTGAGAATGTTACTCTACCCTGAGTACAGTTCTTTCGTAGTTCCTCTTTTGCAGTGATAAATCTCAAGAAATTATTCTTGTTGTTGCTCTTGTCGTGAGAGCTCTTGTCGTGAGACGTGGTTTTTTGTTCCGATTCTTCTTTATGATAAATAATCAGTTAATTTTTACTTAATACGTAATTTTATTTCCTCAGCTCAATGTTTTTGTTTCACATACTATTGTGATACACGTAAGAGCTGCGTTTTTAAAAATTACTCCGTTTTTCTTGGTGAGTGAAAAATAAATTCCACAGTTACAAATCTCAGCCATGCTGCAGTAAATTTCAGAGGCTTTTGTAGCGACTATGTAATTTGCACGTAAGGCTAACAAGAAATCGATATGCAAAAAATGCACCATGCTCATTGTTAAGCAGTCACTTTGCTACTTCATAATATATACTGTATTTTTGGTATTCTATATCTTGAAAAGATTTATCTTAGTGTAAAAGAGTAAACATTATTCTAACGATATCGTACTTCGTGCTTTAATTCGTGGAATCTTCACATTCTAGGTAGAGAGAGAAAGCATTATTTAGAATTCCGCTTCGTTTTAATAACGTAGGTTTCGACACATTGTGTACCGTGGTAATTAAAAGGAATTTATAGAAAGTACTGTACAGAGCTATCTTGCCTTCCCCCATAGTTAGTTACTAATATTGATTGTTTCACTACTCCTTTGCACGTATTTTTTCCCTGCAACCGGAATAGAAATAGCTTTCTCCATCTGTTAAATCGGGAAAGAGAGATTCCGTCGAATCACTTTAACCAAATCCCCCAAGTTGTTGTAACTATTTTTGAACGCCAATAACCTCAAAACGCGCCTAGATGAAAACTCGATATGTTAAGTGGGTATTCCTTATACGCGAGCCTTCTCCACCGCAGCCGAGGCATCTGTAAAGGCCCGAAGAGTAACCGCATGCAAGTATGCAGATAAAGCAACTCGACATCTCAAGGCGTAAAGTATCGTACGCAGCAAGAATGAATTTATTGCACGCTTTCACCAGCAAACGGAATAAACAACTCGTGCAATCGGCGTTGATGGCGCGATCTTTTTCCGTATGGTTGGGCAGAGCTCGGGAAAAAGAGATCGGCTACAAAAGGTAGGCCACGGAGCATTGTACTCATTCCGCTCCCCCCCCCTCCCCCCGAAAACTTTCCGAGATTTTCGAGACGGCAGCCGTCGTGACCGAATTCGCGCCAGTCTGGGCGGTCGCGGTGGCCGATTTTTGCTCGGAGTGGGGTGGTGTATTCGCCCCCCCTCTCCTCCTCCTTCCCTCTTCCTTCATCCCACTTCTCTCAGACCGACGTCTCTCTTCCTCCTGTTGCCGCCGCATCCGTGCGACCGGAAATGCTTCAATGCAGCTCCATTAAAATAATCACTGTTCGCAGGCATTTCAACCTTGTTATCTAATGCTTCAGTGGAAGGGGTTCAAATTGTTAAAGGCGTTGGGAATCCTTGGTACGAATATGCGACATTAAATAAGTGCAACACGACAAGTCATGTGAGAAACGGCTTTAATTGGATGTTTTGTACGCGGAGTTCACTAATGTTTCGCCATATTATTCTTAGTTCTTCGGTGTTTTATAACTGTGATATGGATTCAGGAAAGACTCTGACTCACATTCAAGTAATTTAGCTAGCACAATGGTGGCCATTTAATTATTAGTTTCATTCCATTGGAAGATATATTAGATGTGCGCGATGCATGACTTAATAGGTATATTAGATTTTTAAACCCCATGTGTGACGTAGCGTGCGTGAAGTGGTAACATTTATTTGGTAGTCTACCGTTTTATGGTAGGTTTTGGATGAACCTTCCCTTTCTGGCATTCCCTTTCTGTCTCTCAATGAAGTATGCCAGGACCTAAGCCATCCCCATCTGTCGTATTCTTCTTCTATATTATTATATTACTGGTTACTGGCCATATTTGCTATCTACGAGTAGATCCTCTATGTATTCTTTCACCTATCTCAAAAGGTTCTTGGTTTAATTAATGATCTTTCTGCCGTATCCTTAGTAGTGTGCCCGGATTTTCCCTTCTTACTTTCTATGTGCTCCTTCCTTATATATCATGTCCTTGCACTGCGTATCTACTTTTACTTCCTTCTCCCTAATTCTGTGCTAATATTTGTCCGTTTCTTCATTTCTAGGTGTTTGTTAACAGAACGTCCCTTCTAAAAACTCATTTTCAATTTATCGCCGTCCACCCACTGGTCTGGTCTAATACATCCTGCTTTATTAGGAATTAATGAATTTTTCGCGTAAAATATTGGTAACGGAAGAGTTACAAATATCTTGTTTAACGCTCTTAAATCTTTCCTCCCTTTGGGTTGCCTGGGTTCGCCACCTAAGTAGACCCCACTTCACTTTCTCAATGCGTGACAGAGAAGAGAGCGAAAAGTAACTACCCGAATGTATGCTGCTGCATGTCGAAATAAATATATTTATTTCCCTCCCTTCGAGATAGTTGCCTGGACTTGGGGGTAATTGGCGTGTTACCCGAGGCAATTTGGTGAGAGCGTAATTCACTTTTCGTGTGTCTGGGACAACACGAAAAGGGCTCCTTTTTTTGCGCAAAAAACAGGAACAGATTTGCAGATGAGAGATCTGTCTCGGACGAAAGTTGTTATTCTACGTTTTGATTCCCTCGGATCCCTGGTAATTCCTCCTGTCACGCAGGTACCCGCCCTGCGCTTCACGAATTCACATGGCACTTTTCCGCAAAAAAAATTTGTTTTATCTCCTCGCAAATCCCTCGACGTTAATTCCTACAAAAGGAACATTTCTTCCACTTTCTGGTAATCGGAGGCTTGCTTTCGTCTTATTTAAAGTATAAAACCCGAGAATGTCGGCTTAGGAGATGGCGTTTATGTTTCGCACGACGTCCGTGACTGTAGCCTCCACGACAAGGGTTGCATATTCTTCTTTGGTGCATCGAGGAGGAGCAATCTCATTCGCTTCGGTCTGGTAATCTTTCCGTTTGGTTGAACAATTCCCTCGAACAGTCATGCCGTTTTCTAGGTTGCATGTCGCTGATTTGTCCGGGGTAGCGACTGGTGGTTCTATTGAACAGAGGTCATGCCATGGGAATAATAAAAGTGCCGAAAAGAAAAAAAAAAGATACAAGGAAACTGTGAAGGAAATGGGAAATTAGTCCACTTCCCCGACGTCTGAATTGTTAAAATAGTTAGCGTGACTGCCAACCGGCGCTGACGTAGCCCATTCGATTCACGCCCAAGGTCGTTTCCTTGCTTTCGTTCGATTGTGGAGGGGAGTGGGTTAAGTCGGCGATGCATCTTTTGGGGGTAGCTGTCACTGATCCCTGCGTGAGGGTACGCGCTCCTCATCGCCGTGAAGGCGTGAACGCTGAAAGGTTCACGAGATCGAAAGAATCTTTGGTTTCGTTTCAGGTGATACATTTACGGAAGCAACGAAATACCTGGTAGACAATGAACCTGGCAGAAATACGTAAAAGTTTTATTTTTTTTTAATTTTCCAGTCGTAGTTTTGATGCATAGTATCACCTCCATGCGTTCAGTTGATAAGAATCATATATTCTTCCATACCTATAGGGAAAGTGAGAGGAACTTCAATGAATTATTATACAATTCTTCACATTGACTACTAAAAGCGAATAATCTGGCAGTATTGCATAATCGTTCTTTTGTTTAGTAATAAGTAATTATGTATACAGTAATTTGATGAAGTAGTGAAAAGTGTAGTTAGCCCTTAATTAGTAATCACCGCAAACGATGAAAATTCTCCTCCCTTCTTCTCTCTGATGGATTAGTTTCTATTCGATTTAACGTCTGGATGTGTATCAACCAAAGCAATTAAATAAAAGAATCTATTGCGGAGTTTGCCAAGTTATTTTTCTTGGAACCTGAATGGAGGAATCCCAGGAAGTGTCTCGTAATATTTCATCGTAGTAACTGGTCATTGTTCTTAAATTTGATAAATTTAACATTTCATATCATTCAACACTAAAAATTATTATATTTCTTGTTCCGGAATTAATTTCCTTAATCTCAAAATTGGGATGCCAATTCAACTTAGTGCTTCTAGGATAAACCACGTAAAAACGATAGAAACTGCGTGCAACTTCTAAATGGCTTATTTTATAATGGATTAATTAGCCCTATTGATCCCTATGTCATTTACCTTAATCGAAGACCTTACGTGACCTGCTTTATTCTTTGCATCGGTATGCTTCTGTACATTACTCTGGACATGATTGAATTCAATCTTCAAATACACAGTAGTGAAATAGAAGCCATAAAAAATACGCATTAGGTGCATAATATCAAACTTCATTCTCGTAGGGTGTTCTTCCTGCTCAGACCCTTACTTCAAAAGAATCTAGAGATCACCATACCAATGGTTTTTATGAATTTTTCTTTTGCCTAGTTAATCCAGCTACTGAAGTAAGATCTGGTGCTTTCCCGGCGTATGAGCTTGGTGAAGTTTGCTCGGGTCTTCAACCGGGTCAGGGGTTTCATGATGACCGACGTTTCGATGCTCGACTCGTGCATCATCCTCAGGGCTCATCATCCCTGAGGACGATGCACGAGTCGAGCATCGAAACGTCGCGTCGGTCATCATGGAACCCCTGACCCGATTGAAGATCCGAGAAAACTTCACCAAAATCCAGCTTCTGCTTTCTAAATGCTTTTTCATTTGTACTGTGAAAAGTATTTGTCTTCACTCGTTTCAAAAATTATTTCCGATTGTTGAAATTTTGAAAAAAAAATCATAATAAATACTGAATAATAAGAGAGGAAATCAGGAAGACATCACAATTATGTAATTTGAGAAATACCTGAACTACTATGCTAAACTAAAACTAAATGCTACTAATTAGCATTTTGAAACAAGGAGAAAATTGGAGAAAAGAAGACTTTAGGTGCAAGTGTGTTGAGAAATGATTTTCATTTCTCAGTTTAGTTGACTATGCACCGAGTCTCCTGTGTTATATATTTCAATGAAGCCGAATAATTTGAGGCTCGTGTTTTCTTTTGTTCCCATGGTAGTCGATGCTCGCTTATTTTTTTAAGTGCGGCGTATGTGATTTCGCGTTTGGGTAGGTTCAGGCTTCTCTCCCGTGAGCAACAACCCCCCCCCACCCCTTCCTTTCTCTCCCCTCCCCCGTCTCCGTCTGCAGACGCCGTCGATGCACGTTCTGCTGTGTCTACCCTTTTCTCCATAGGAACGCGAACCAAGCATGTCTGGCTTGCTTCACCTCTCTCCCTCGTTTATTATTATTCCCGCGAAAATTCCTTTGAGCCGGATGTTTAAAACGGGGAGGTTGTATGTAGTTTTTGCCACTTTTTCTTCGTCTTCGCTATGCGTTTTTGTGGCCTCCAGAGAGGAGGGAAAGGGGTTTTATGCCAGTCTCGATTTTGGTCTTTCTGGGGAAGCCAAAATAGCGCTCGTCCCGTCTGTGGTGCCCTTGATGCTGTGTTGCAGTTGCGAGACGTGGTGTAGCAGCGAGAAACTTTCGGCTATAAACTGTTTTTCATGTGGGGAAAATCTGGGAAGGTTTACTTTATCGGTTGACCGTCTGCTGCTGCTCCTGGTGCATCCTCTCTTAGTGGTTGCTTTTCATGGATGACGTTAAGATATTTTTGCTTGCAATCCTTCGCGCGTCTGGTATGTACAATTCTTTTTAGACTGCTGACATCAACGTTATCGTTCCTCAACCTTTTACGTCTGGACTTTGACATCATCAGTGTAAGTGTTACTTTAGACGAAATGGCTGACCAAAGATTACTTTCATTGAAATGTTGGCAACTTTTTCGCTTAAAGATTCCAGGTTAATGACGAGAAAATTTGGGTCAGATATCTTGGTGGTGACTTGGGATTTATCCAAGAATTCATATTTAATCGATCGGATTTCATTTTTAAATGACCGAATTGTAGTATTATGTGCTTGCATATACAATCGGATACCAGGGGTCATTTGTCGAAATATGACCATGCTTAAAGCTAATTCGAACCACATCATATCATTTATTCATCATATTGAATTTGATTAAACCATAACACACAACCCGAAGTTCGGGACGGTAAGTGATGGTAGAGTTCCCCCAGTACTGAGCCCGACAGCGTATGACGTGCAATTCAGACATCAGGGTAGGGGGGCCAGTTCCTTTCTCTGTGCCGGTTATGGTTTCCCAGGAAGATCTGGTACCCGAAAAATCAAATACCATGGGTGAAGCTAAGGGTACCGAGGGGACTTGCCCGGGAACCGAACCCGCGGCCTCCGGTCAGTAATCCAACGATCATTTATGACATTAACATATGAACATACTTTTTAAAAAGGCGCCATGTGGGAAAACAAATGCATATTGCACAGATACCGAAAACCCATGTTGTACGTTTTGCGTAAAAATAATAGCATAAGTGGAGGAAATATCAGTTAGTATTCTGGTAATAATATTTAGGGCAACCATATCCGAATGCAAATTCGAGTGGTAAAAAATACAGTGTTTCATAGCGAGTTTTTTCCACTTCCATTTCAGTCTCGGATATACAACCTTCATTTCTTTCTTAATGCACGGATATGGCACATCTTTAAAATGGACGGACGGTACGGAATGGTTCACATAACGGAAAATTAGTTGACGATAATAGGAGTGGAGAATAGTCGCGAGCTCTCAGCAGGTTATCAATTCCACGGACTAATTTCATTCTAGAAGCCATTCCCTTGCGAAGCGGACGTTTGCTCTCCTCTGAATGGGAAGCGAAAACCGGGGCGCAGAGAGAGAAAAGTGCTCATCCCACCTCGCTCCGGCAACTCCTCGGCTTCTGTCCCCGTCCTCCCACAAACCCCCCATTGCTCCGACGGAGTCAATACTTTCTCCCATTCGCCACGTAAGACCTTAACGCCTTAGGGACGAAGGAGAGTAGCTTTTTGGACCGGGGCAAGGGTTGGAAAAAAATACACTCATTAAGGGTCGGTATGAAGATATGTGGGTTAGCTCTGCGGCTTGAAATATTCCCCGGGACGGAGCCTACGTTGTTGCATTGGAAAACATTTTAGCCACTTCTTCGCTGATTTCAAAATTCCCACCAAATTAGGGGTGACTCATGCGTGTGGAAATACATGAGGAATCAGTTTGAAATACATTTTACAGTTAGTAAATGATATGATTACGTAATTTTCTCTGCTGGTGCTTCAAACTCACTGACCCACTGATCTCATCCAATTGAGGATTCAGTGTGAAAACCAGTTTCGTAAATTTTCACGAAATTACGAAAAACTTTCATGAGCCATTATTTAACTGTTGTTTAATGGCTAGTCCTGAATTACCGTGTTAGTAACGATAAATATTGCAGTAAGGATATCTACTGCATTCCTTCTCATGGTTATTTTATAATAAATTTGTTTACTTGTGATAAAATTAATAATCGCGATAAAGATAAACGAAGCGCAAACAGGGATTTAATACAGTAAGGGCTACTATTGCTTACTCAATGAATTTTGATTGTTATACCCAATATTAGTAGTGCGAGGGTATCGGTCCACGACTGTTGCATTTACCGTTTTGGGTTGCCTCAAAAAAGGGAGAAGAACGGAGGAAAAGTGATCACTTAATCTGAATGGCCTTCGAGGCGTAGTCATTCACATCCATCCTCTGAAGCATTGGGGTTGGCGCGACTCACCTGCTTGTTCGGACCGACCAAAAGATGTGCTGAATTGAACAATACGGAGCCAAAGGCGATGAAGATCTTTCGAACCTCTTTTTTAATTGGGCGGTTATGCTGTTTAATTATCATAGTGCTCTATTGTAAATATCTTAGTCCTGTATTATTTTTCCTGTTTTCCTCTTCTTAGTTATTTTCTTGGATTTACTCGTCCCTTAGTCTTTCCTGTTGTTTAACCCAGCATTAGTTTTATATCCCTAATTGTTTAAGTTTTCCAAGTTTTCGATTTTTATCTTTCGTCTGTCATTTTTGTTATGTACTACGCATTCTACTTCTCTCTGTCTGATCGGTGGCGGCGGGGTAACGTCCTCGTCTACCAACTGAGAGGTCACGGGTTCGATTCCCGTCTGGGTGGATTTTTCTCCATCCAGGGCTTGGCTGTATGTAATTGTCTTCAATGTAATGTATGTAATGTAAGGGTTAGGTGGAAGAAGGGACTATTTAGTCTCAACCTCGCCCAATTAAGTCGATAATAAATAAATAAATAAAATTAACCCTTTCAATTCAGAGTCCCTTCACCTGGTTTTTTTAATCCTCCCGAAACTTCGACTTCTTTTATTTTACTATCGCCCTTCAATTTTTGTGTACAAACGCAGAAATGTGAATATATCGCTATTTTAGAATATTTATTTTTCAGGACTGTCTTATTTGCCGGCACTTATTGAAAAATGAATGCGTACAATGTTCTCTTTAGTCTTTTGCTTCTTCTGTACTGTGACTTAATCTTTCATCGTTTCCATTTCTCATTTGATCTCCAAAGCTGCGAATAATATGATTATCTCGTTTTATCCTCCCTAATTTTCTCTTCGCCTATTTATTTAAATCTTGGAATATTTGGTATTGATTTCCTTTCTTTTGTTCTATATTTTCTCGTCCGATCTCCTCTCTCGCGAAGAATTGGCATTCGGATTAATCTCAACGGTTCTAATTCGTCAGTTTGCTCCACTGTTTCCCGTTGCCCCTCTTAGATTATTTCCGATTCCGATTGTGCTCTTCTTCACAATTTTATTCACTCACTAGTTTGTTGCAGTCTTTCATGAAACCTTTATTTCAGTCAGTTGGTTCAATCTGGGTTTGGGATTTTGGGCATCCTGCTGTTCGGAATGGAAGTAGCGCTTTAACGCCGTTTCCGTCCGTGGTTTTCCATTTGCACGATAAACGCGCAAGTCATTTTGTTGGGTTTGTTAGGTTGGAATTACCTTTAACAAGAATGGTTTGAGATCGAATGGTTTCGATTCCGTGACTCGATCTAATCAAATATCGAATATAGCTTTTTGTTCAACGTCAGTTCATCGAGCTTACTCTTTGGGGTAAGCGATTGATTAGGAAATAATTTCATTTCAACCATGTGAGCGCTTGTTGGATTTCTGTGGTATTTACCGCCAGCCTGTGACCTGTCAAATGCTGACAAAACATTTTCGCGTAAGACTTCCGTTTGCGCCCTGTATATATGCAACCGATCGTCACTGCTGTGAATGAAAATGTACGAAGTCTTTTAACACATTCACAAAACACACGAAAGTTTTTTTTGGGCAAAAGTTTCCATTCCTTTCATTATCAACGCTTGTATAAATTACACAATACCATTACGAGAACAACCGTGAGGGTGAGAAAATGTGTTAGTAGAATTACCCATCTTGTTGACGATTTACTGAGCTGCTTGGATTCCTTGAAAGCAATGGGACTAAATCGTTATCAGGACCTTATTCCTAAGGTTTATTAGCGTACAATTGTTATGTAATTTAGGATTGGAGTTATACTTGTGCCTTCCGAGGAAATTCTATTAGATTAAAAATTCTAAATTAAATCTAAATTAAATTCTATTTCAGCATATTGAGGAGCGTTGCCGTCTTGTGAATTGTAAGGTATATGGCTAATCCATTTGTCCACGGGAAAAAATGCCAATAGGTAAATGGTTTACCTATAGAAAGTTGCAGTATTAGGCAATTGCAAATTCAAATAAGACTTCTTTCACACCATAAGCTCTAAAGTTCACTAATCCAATAGATCGGCTATTTCTATTTGCATAGCGGGGTACTTCGTATTGTCATATATATGTTCTCTTTATATATATATATATATATATATATATATATATATATATATATTTCGAATCTTTTTAATGTTAATTACCCATTATTAAACTTTTTATGTATCGTAAAGTGTTATTTTCAAGCCTCACTGCTCTTCCTCTTTTCCCATCGGCTCAAGTTGTAGTTTAATAAGAAGGCAGGTCATTGGAAGGTTTTTCAGCCCACAAGTCGTCGCACTGTGCTCGCCCGCCTTGCCCGTCATTCGCTCCGTCTCGGGCGACTTCCGAAGCTTAGAGTTCATTCTGGGACACGTAATGCGGGGTAAGAACGTGATGCCTCGCATTCCGTTCGGAGAATTGCTGTCAGACGGCAACAAACCTCGAGTGATTTCTTCCGTGGAAGTCCCGTGAAGTGCCTTCTGCTTCCCTGTAATTAGCCATTAAGTGCACCATGGAGTACAAGTCGTCCGTACCAAGGGAGACGGGAAGACAATTAACCAAAAACCTGCTACAAGACGTGTGGCTTTACATTCCAAACAGATTTCGTCAGAGTGAATGTTCCTCAATTCTTAAGCTTTGCCTTGACGTCTTGTGGTAGGCAATGCCGAAAAATTTATAAAAAAGGTCCCTCATTTTGTATTTTGCGATATTTCTTAAATATTCATAGTTAATTCTAGTCTGATGATAATTTCGCAAAACCATATAAAGATTATAATTACGTCACGAGCATATCCTCTAAAACCGTCACAACAATTTACTGGAAGTAATTCTAAATAAGTTAATTATTTCTGTCTACATCACAGATGTAGACAGAATTAATTTAGGATGAAAGGAACTAACTTGGCAGTCAGTTTCCACAGGAATTGCTACTTTTCACGACCATGGTTTCGTTATTTCAGGTAGAAGTTACGAAACCATGGTCGTGAAAAATAAAAAGCTCATGTGGAAACTGCAAAGTTAGTAAATTTACTCCTACAATGAAGGATTTCAAATGAGGTTTTCGGGACGCAGTGACGTATAGTGTTAATTTAATTTCGTCTGTTGCTAAACGGAGAATTTCTGCATTCGTTTTTTGCCCTCATATCCCCTTACTAATAAGATTACCTAACACAAAATACACGTCAATGACTTTTTTTAGTTTTCAAACACCATTGCCAAATCAACCACTAATTGTCAATTAATTGCTGATCATTTCCTTCTTTTAGAATTTACGTATTCGACTCGACTAAATGTTTTTCTACGAAAATCTAAGAAGAATTTCAAGACTTTTTTCTTCTCACATCTCGTAATATTACTACATTACCGTAATATACTCACATTACTAACCCCAAGGTCAGCTCGCTTCGCTGGCAGGTGCTACATAGAAATCGTGGATATATGATCAAAGTATTGGAACATCGCAGCATAAATATATGCAATTTAACAATGCTTTTTAAAGTTTCTTCTATGATAACAGCGGCACGTGTTTTAGTCTAATTTTTAATCCGTCAGTTTTGTGTCAGAAAAACATCATATTTGCATTTAAATTTGTGGTTCACTCTGATGTAGGGGTTTAGTGAGCTACACTCTTGATTATTCGTTTGTTTCTCGATAGTTTGGGTTCATATCCCTAGTCTGGTACACGTCCATATGTTATTTCCCTGGTGGCCGTGTCCGGCAAAACGTACGCAGTGTGACATGAAGCGGCTACGGGAATATTGAGGTCACATTGTCGTCACTCTATATTTTTCTCGGTAACCGTGGCTTTTGACGGTAATATAAATGTTTGTATATTCCAACGTAAGGACTGATGATTAGGTACAAAGGGAGAAAATGTTATTAAAATTTGAAAAATATTTTGTAAGGCATGGCAGTGAAGGTATGACGGAGTTTTAATTGAAAATTGCTGACCAGGTATGAATTGGTTTGAAAAATATCGAACGATAGGGAATCTGATTTAGTGGGATTAGAACCAGAGATCCGCAGACTAGTGGGTGAGATCCGTAATTCACGGCCAACTGGGGCGCAGTGGTCGGTTCTTGACATCAGAAAATTCTCACCTGACGAGGGAACCTCGGAATCCGCGGGGGACGGGGGATTGGTTGACTTCCAGTCCCCCGTCTGCTCCGCTATCACTCGCTCCACGCCCGCCGTCATTACTCCCTTCTCGCCCACTCCCCCTCCGCCTCTTCCCCGTCGCCGCCCCCGTGACACCCCGGAGACCTCAAGAGGGAGACACGCTGGCTGCAGCCGAAGGTTGTCTCGGGTTTGGCGAGGCGTCGTCGTGGGGGAACTCAGCCGTGGGGGGAGGGGGGAAGTGAGGAGGGCTGGGTTTTCTGCGGGGAGTGGTCGACGGGGCGGGGACGAACACGGGTGAGAAAGTGACTGTCGGTATTGAATGCACGCACCTCGACGTGCCTTTGGAGTCTTAGATTGAGGGATACTAAACATTTGCTTCCCTATAATTGTCTTAATGCACATTGCGTTACACTTATGGAAGTAGACGTGAGACACCAGAGCGGGAAAAGATGCTAATGTCATATCTAAAACTTTATGAACGTAGCCATTCCGTGTGCTTTTTATTGGTGATAAAGGTAGGTCTTACGTGCGTCGCTCGAAAAGTGGCTGTAAACAAAAGCATGTTGGTATTAAATTACAATACAATATACAAAATAGCCTAATGTATATTTTCCATAAGATATCTTCCGAGGTGACTGCGAGTCCTGTATATCCTTAAAAGTTTGTTTCATGAGGAGGTGAACGATATTAGATAGGATGCAAAATATTCATTTCACGCTTTCAAAGGTTAGGGTGGATTTTGTTCCGGGTGAATGTTAACAGTAAATGTATGTTACTTTCAATGTACGTCCGTGGATAGCAACGCGTTAGTTGTTTACAAAACACAATTTTCTCTTTGACCGTTGGTGATAGGTTTTCTAGGAGGGAATAGGAAGATTGCGAGACGAAGAAAAAGCAATAATAGGTAGATATCTATTCTTCGAAGAAGATAGTTTCTAATGCAACCATTTCAGAGAGTAAAAATCATTCGCCTTGAGGTAAATGCATGCTTTCTTTCGCTATTTGCACACGTCTTTTCTTTTTCTTATTTAAATCTGAAATGGAAAAACGTCAGGTGATTTATGTTTCATTTCTTAAAATAGCCCCCTCCAACTATCGGATGAAGTCTTGGAGGTCCCTTGGTGGGAGGCGTGAGGGAAATTATTGTTCGTTCATTTAAATATTTTCTCCCAATCGGATGGAGCCGGAGACCTTCATCGCTAAGGGCGCGGCGTGGAAGCATCGTCCGTGATTTGCCGGTATGTAGGATTGCCACCTCGCAATTCGTTCGTGATGGCACTTCATGTCCTTGAGGTCGTTTGTACGGGGGACGGGAGTGTGTTGCTGGTCGGGGTGGCACCACGCCTCGGTGACCGCGAGACGAGCATCCTCGCCCCTCTTCCCCTCGTTTAATTTTTACTCCCCCGCCTCCCCTCACGAATCCCCCGCTCCCATTTACGCGTGTCCAGGACGATGCAGGTCGAATCTTTCTCTCTCGTACGTCGCCTCCTCTTCATGGCATTCCCGAGAAATTTGGGCGTATTTCGGGAGTAATCCACATTGGTGTGATTATCCCAAGGGAATACGGCAGGAGGGGGTCTTCATGAGCTACATCCTTCTCGGGAATTACGCGGTTGTATCTCTTTCCTCTTGTCTTCGTTGTCACTGTTCGTGGTAACGTTGGTCCCGGGTCACGCCCGCGGTGTGATGACAGATGAGACAGACAAGTGAGGGCGCGACGTAACAACTTTTTGGCCATATGAAGAAGTGGTGATTTAAGTGATCTGTTACACGCTTATTTATCTTTTAGTCGGACCTATTGATAGTAAATTGAGAATTTAATGGCATAGAGCTATTAATAATCATTCATTGAACCAGTGTCTGAAAATGTAATGCTTTTAAAATGGTAAATGCGCCGACCTCAATTTCAATTTTAATATTACACCATTGAAGGAAAACGAAAACTTCATTCAATTTAAATTGTTTCTTTCCCGTTTAAGGGCATCATCACCCAGTATTTCAGTATTATTTCATCATTACCCACTCAGCCAGTATTGAAGTTTTAGTGTAGATATTGAATTCCAATGTTTTCTGTAACGTCTTCCTGCATAATTATGACAATAGATATTTTACACAAATACACAAGATGGTGACTTAAGGTATTTCATTTGGGAATTTCAGGTACATCGTACGGTGAAAGTCAATTACGTAGCCATGAACTATAAATGTCTTCAAATAGCGTCCAGTCATTTGGAGTGACCAGATTCTCGTCACTTTGTACAAGACCCAATTGAATATAACTTAAATAAATAACATATATGTGTTTAGAGCCCGTACATTCGGATATACAGTATTTTAGTTTATGAAGGGGAAACTAAACTTGGCACAAGAGAAGTAGAAAAGAAGATACATTACGGAAAATATGCGATCTTGTTTATTTGAAATCAGTAATGGAACAGGCAACCAACCATTAACTCTTTGGCATAAAAGGACTTCTTTTCTTCAGTCATTACGCGTTTTCACTTACTCATTTACCACTACTTAATTCACATCCCGTTATTCAATTATATTAATCGGTGATGTCTTCATTTTATTAAATTTGAGAATGAGTCTATAGTTCAAAAGTTATATCAAATAGCATTTCCTCGAGAACTGTCATGTTTTTGCGCAGAAAATGTTTATTGCAGCTATCATATTTGACGTAAGACTTTTGTATGCATTCCTGTATTCAGTCAAAATGAACGAGTAAATAATTGACACACTGATTAATTTGAAGAATTTTCCATATTTATTTCAATACCAGTGATAAGCTTTTGTTGTGTGTTCTTTTTGACCATAAAGTTTCCTTTTCATTGTTATAGTGACACAACGTAAAACAATTTAAGGTGATCTTTCATTTAAATTCGTGTTTTCGAATTGAATAAAGTATTATCTGTGTTTAAGACGGGCCTTGAAACCGAAACAGAACCATTTTTATATCTATTAATTTAGAATGAGTTCTGCCATTTGAGTAATTTTTTCATTAATTTTCTTATTAAGTCTGTTATACGCTGAGACAAAGGTGAGTGGGTTATCTACCTTCTTCGGAGAAGTGTGTTATCAGCCTTCTTGGCTGTCGGGAGTCCATTACGTCAGTTGGAAGCATTTATCATGCTTTAAGTCAATTTATATTTAATCTCCATTTTTCGAACCAAGGAAATTCCTTCTCACTTTTTCAGCATAATGGAACTAAAG
Organism: Hetaerina titia; assembly: GCA_037158775.1. NCBI lineage: Eukaryota > Metazoa > Arthropoda > Insecta > Odonata > Calopterygidae > Hetaerina > Hetaerina titia. The sequence goes on along the minus strand of CM073776.1, from coordinate 23,424,151 downwards.
CACATCACATTCACGCTTCTTGACGTTATTTTTTTTGTTCATGGAAGTGTCTGTCTCCGAGAAACGGCGATTTCATCCATTCCGAATTTTGCTTTAGGTATATAATATTTTTTCATTTCTTTTTTTTTCTCCGAGTTCCTGCCCCCAAAAACGCCGTTCTTTACGGATTGCGCTGGCCTCCAATTGTTGCAATCTCCGTTACGGTCCTTGTTTTATTTTCTTCGAGTTCTCTCCCCGGTAATGATAGCCATTAAAAAGCCTCGGTTCGGGAAAATTGGTGCTGCCGAGGAAGAAGCGTTGTTCGGTTTTTCCCCTCCAATTCTTCCCACCCGCCCTGTCTCGTTCCAAACTCCTTTCAATCCCCATCCTTGTCCCCTTCCCCCTTAGTTTCCTCTCCTTCCCCACTCTACCTTCCTTTGGAAGAGGGGCAGGATACGTTACGTACACCTGCGAGCTCGCGCTAATTTTAAAAGACTCCCTCACCCGATAGTAATATCCCGCGCCCTGCACTCCTCATCTCTATCTCTCCCTTGCATCTTTTATTATTTATTTCATTTTGCATTTCGGCAGGGGCGTGGAGAGGTAGGGAAAAATTAACGAGTCTCTTCTCAGACGCATATATCAGTCACGTCTTCGTGTTTGCGGGCCTTATCCTCCTCTGCTACCTCATCCTGATCTGCCTCCTCCTTAACATCAAGTCTCCGGGAGCCCCAGGATATCCCACCAGCCTTGGGAACTCCCCATTTCTTCATGCCTTCTCCCATGACGTCGTTACCTGGTCCATTATATCGCCTATTCACTCGTGGTCTCTGTGATCATGTGCTCGGCAATTGCTAGCATGGCTCACCTAAGGGATCCCGTCCCGCCGCGCTCGTTGGGATATCATTTAGTAACGTTTTCGTGCGATCCTAACGCTGTACGTTGCCACTTGGGAGACGAACTGAAAAGTCGTTTTCTTGGAAGTGAAAAGCTGTCAGTTGCCGAATGTCTCTGCGTACTAAATTCGGTTTTCGCTACCTTTGAATTTGGGCACAAGATGTTACATTTCAGCGGCGTGGTATTGTACGTGCTTAAGTTGTTCTCGGGTACTCTCTGGAAAACCACAGATTTAAACATGGATGATTTTCCTGGTACTCTTAGATAAACAGGCTGTAAGAAATCCCGAGTATCGGAGCGTAAATAGTTGGGAAATAGGACTCCTTTCTCTTGTTTTCATAGGCCACTATGCACTCGCCTATCAGGTAAACTTAATTTATGGTGACAGGCCTGGTTTCTTGTGAAGATGGCTCTTTTATGTTTTCTTTGGATGAATACGAGTATAATACTTCACTATAATAAAATACTCAACTTCGCTATAATATAAAACTCAACTTAAGTTTCACCGTAAATCCTAAGGTAGTAGTAAGGCAATTACCACGCCATGATTTAAATTTGTCTGAATAACGAAGCGTACCTTAATTTTGAGATCGCGGTAAACAAGAGTAAGATATTAAGTTGGCTAGCTTTGGGTATTATTTTTGCATTTAACTCAATAATATTACGGTCTCATTGTAATATCATATTTTTAAAAACCTTTATCTTTGCTTTACTGGGACCAAATGATAATTTGGGCTCCCTCCTTACGCCGAAAAAGGGGGAGGGAACGAGAACTCTTTTCAACCTTAGTTTCCGCGCCACTGTGATACTGCATTCAAACGTGATCGAATTTGGAATTACACCTCTAATACGCTTTCCTTTACAAACAACTGCTGTAAAAGTAACTAAAAGAGCACCTTAGGGATACCTACGTTAGAATTACGTTTTGCAGCATACTTTCTTTAATGAGGAGTTAAACATAGATATTTTTTCTTTACATGACTAGTAAGCAAATAAATCTCTCCGCGCGTCGCCTAGCAATCAATATTTGGTTAATTTTACAGATAAACTTTTCCCGTGAAATATAAGATAAACTACTTATGGAGCAAGAAAAAAATAACGTTGAGCTAATGCACATCATAGAAAAGGCGATGAGCATAATTCACCCTTCATATGTCGGATCTTTTTCTTACAGACACAGTTTTCGTTTACCGTTGTGGAATAGCTAAGTCATCCAGATGATTCTCATAAGATTAGGCCTTCATTTAGTGTTGAGGGTGGTACATAATCGGGATAGTCTCTTAATTCAATCTTTGCGAACTTGAGTTTGAACCAAACCCCCTCCCCCCTGCTCGCAATTTTAAGCAGTGAATTGTGCTTCGCGTCCCATTTCTATTTGGCACCCGTTGAAAGTTAAAGCCCTCCTCTAAACTCCGGCCGCCTGCAAGACCAAATAAATCCTTTCCCATGATTGGCCGAATGACCTTCACATAGCCCGCATGCATGGGGACATACTTTTTCAGCCGGTCGTATTGTGGTTCCCCCAAATCACAGGAGATGGGGATTATTGTGCTTGTGTATGGGCGGCGAGTTGTGCAGCGGTGGTTTGTGTAGGTGGGTGGAGGGATAGATGGGTGATGGCCGGGCGTGTGGGAGAGGAGAATTCGGGGTGAGGGCGATTGGAGGGCGGGTCTGATTCCGTACAGCATCCGATGATGGTAGCTGCGGCGTATTATTGTCCGGGCGTAGTTTGAGGTATGGAATCCAGATAACTTTGTCGTGTGAGTCTACCTACTTTCATAGGCCCCCTCCCCCCCATAAGGAGAGCAGCCAAGCCCTCTGCTCTTTCCGATTGGTTCCTCCATTTTTGAGTCAATTCGGTCGAGGGCCTGCAGGTGTGATAAAATGAATTGGCATTTACAGTAAATTTTCATTTGATGATTTTTTGACAGTGAAATTCATCATATTAATGGCATAATAATTTGGATATGTGGGTAATCCCTGGTAGTAAAAATAAATTAGGGAGCACATTTTATTTTCCATAGGTATGTTTCTAATTTCTTAGGCGAAAACCTTGAAAACTCAAGCTTTTACATAATATTTTTGGGCTAACTATAGATTGTTTAGTTTATTGATACCATAATAAGTCTGAAAAATGAGGGTATTGGCCTGCCATTTAATTCATTTGAGGTCTCCATTCTCTTTCTCTTATCTACCTGAACTGCGTATTTTTCGTGGTCGAGTAGCGATGAATTAATGACCGATTTGAAAGGAATGCTTCCGGTTCTAGATTTAAAAAAAAACATCTTGCGTTCCTTCGAGAAACTAAGGTTTCCCGATTGTTTTTTTGTCTGAATGAATTTTAGTGATCATTTAATGTCTGCTATCAAAATGAAAATGATGGTTAAATAGCATACATGAGGATAACCTAACAGACGTTTTTATACCCAAGAGAGGAAGTTATTATTAATTTTTTCTTCAGTTTAAGAAGAATCTGATCGGCATATTTCATGATTAATCACGTGTGTAATCTGTTATGTACATGACCTCATCATAATTATTAAAAAATCGGCATCAAGTGATTGAATCAAGGAAGTTTACTTCATAAGGGATAATGAACGCACATGTACTCTTCGCAGTCCTTTTTTATGCTAATGCGATACGTTTTGGCCTGAGTTACATGAAAGATACTAAGCTATTCTCTTAAAAGTTCCATCCGAATTTTGCTCGCGATTAATTAGGAGCTGAATTTATGATTTAAATGTAATGTGAATCTTCCTGCCTCAACTAATATATTTCCTTTAAAATTGTGGAAATATTTACGTTGACATTGCGTTTGTAAATGATGGCATCATTATATTTATACATTATCTTTGCCTCTAAATTGTCCTGGTAAAAACTTTGAAGAGGCATGAAACGGAGGTGGATAATTTAATGTGCAGACGAATGTAAATTATTCTTGATATTATCCGGGCTATTATCTGTTGGGTGGGACTAAGATCCAGAACATACTCGCAGTACAGGAAGTGTCTTAAACGGAGCGATTCTTATCAATTGGGAGATGCACGAAATCCGTCATTCTCATTTCCACGTGAAAGTATATTCATGCGCACTTAGCTTCCCTAATTTAACCCGCACACTCGCATGACTTTTCCTTCCCCTTTCACGCCACATCCGTTTAGAGTGTTGTAATCAAGACGTGTCAAAAATTGCAAAATCTAAAGTGACCGGAAACGAAAACCGAATTTGCACGACGTGTAATTCGGTTGCGTTTCCGGTCTCCTTTCGTGGTTTTTTTGTTCCTACTCCCTCTCACAGATATAATTACTGACGTTCATTTCGAGGAAACATTTCCGTCCAATTTTGAACTCTTAATCGATGTTGACTCAATTAATGCTGCGTGCGGCTGAATATAATAATAATTACGATGAGCATATACTTGGAGGTCGTCATTCTTGCTCCTTTCCTGGCGGCCCCTTCCTATACATGCGTGGTGTCTTTGCTTTTTGCTTGTTTCCATACGATTTTACTTTGGCAATCGAAAATATGTATCAAGATACGACGTGCTCGAACCAAATTTTCCATACGGAATTTTCCATCATTATTTATCGTGTATCCAAGTCTATAAAAAGTGTGTTTTCACCGAAACGTATTCTGGAAATTATTTCGTCACGTTTTTATATCATAGGGAACTGTGAAATGAATAAACTTTCAAAATGACGTAATGTATGCATAACTTTATTGAGTATGTAGTTTTTAATATTCGTCGCTTATTCTCATAATCCGAAGCGTGGAAGCGTTATATTTTCTCAATTCAAATCCGATAGTGTTTATTTTACATCGACAACCCTTGCTTGTGTAGCGCTTTGCAATTTTTTGCTCGGGTCTCTTTGCAAAGGAAATAACGACCCTTATCGACGTCGCCCACACCTGGGTTTTAAAAAGTAGGTTGATCCTTATCCTTAACATTCGCACGCAAACTTAATTCCGAGTGCAAACTAAGTTTTATGTTGTTATCGTCATTATTTTGTCTGCTGGAAAAAGCTTCACGGTCGATGGTCTGTCACTCCCCTCTGGAAGAAATTACGTACGAAATTATTGCGTACTGTTTACCCAGTACCATTAAAGAAATGTCTCCCAACTCACTGTTAAAGGGACCCCTTAGAGTAACATATAGGAGAAATGGTCGGGCTGATACGTTACGACGACTTTATCCAATTAATATTAAAATACCTCAACTGTTTTTTTATTAATTCAAGCGCACATAGTCACATTAAGCTCGCCATTAGGCTGCATGAAGGGCTAATTGTGAGTGGGTGTATCAATAATCGTTTTTGAAAGATAATGCTGTGGGTGTACTCGGTGTTCAAATGGCTTGGATATGGTCCTAATTTCGATTTCGACTTTTTCGATAACTCTTTGTGTTTCGAGTTTTTTGATAACTTTTTTCAATGTCGCCGCGTTTGGACCTTGATGGTATCACGTCTTCACCCTTAAGATGTTCACTCGCAGGCAAAATTCTTAATTGGAAAGGAGACGCTGGACGCCAGTCGTGCCGGGAGTCGTGCACGGGAAGCAGTGGAAAAACAAGATGTTAAGCGCCTCTCAATTTGTATTTTTCCGTCGTCTAAACCTTTTCAGCACATCGTCCCGCCGTCTAGGGGCCGTTCCTTCAAAATGCGAGCGTCACATGGGGATGGCAGACTAATTATCCCAATCTGTTGAGCGTACGCTTCTCCTCTCACCTCGGCCCGCCGCCAAAATTAATCCGTGAATAGAACCTGTCGGTTTTCATTCTGGTCATTTTATTTAGATAACGTCGCGGTCGTTTTTATCGCGTTAAAGTCTATATTTTTTTTAGGAGAGTAGAAGGGTTTGTGGTCGGGAATCACGGTGCCAATTCAGCCTCGGTTTTATTGGTGCAACGAGCGTAAAATTCAAGTCCGCGGAAGCAGAACGAACTATCACTACGAAATGAGGCAGTGCACAGGTGTTTGAAATGTTGCATTTCAGTAACAATTTTCACCGAGCCTACTTTAACTATATTACTTGAATTTTTTAATATATTTGGAAAGTAAACTGCTTCTTTGAAAATCTTGAATGGGTTGACACATTGATTCAGAGGTTGGATATTATCCTTCGACCGGCCGTCTCATTCGCTACCAGGTGATCGGCTCTAGTTTCACTTTACGTTTTTTGTTAAAGAATGAACTTGATCGCTTATTTACGAGTCTTTGTGTACAATATGCAAATCCTCTTTTCCAAATATTGATATTTAAATTCACTGGTTCGTCTTCGTATTTAAGTTAAATTCAAATTATTAACTACTGCAAGATATTAACTCGTAGAATTAATTTATTGGATGTATCTATCTTGAGTTTAACGTATATTAGCTTCAACAAAGTACAACAAATGGGTCTTTCAATTAATTTTGTCTGTTTTTTTTATTTAATTTATAAATCGTATGACGCGATCATTAGAGATGCATTATATATAATTCTAATGATCAATGCTAAATTTGTGGACGACACGAGCGTTATTTCACGCATTTACTTTGGCAGCTTCCGTCGCCGACTCGGCGTCACCACACGCCCTCCCCCTCTCCCCAACCCTTCGGCCCCTCGGCGTCAAGTCGTGCGCTTAGCGTTTGTTCACCTCGCAGGTCCAGTATTTTTACATTCAGATTTCTCAGCCCTTGGAGAATTCACTAATTACGCGCGCATCCGAGCCGAGATTGCCCAACGGAAATGAGAACCCTTACCGTCTGGCTTAGCTTTCATTGAAAAGTTTGTGTGGCAAGTGGTTCAGTGAATCAGATTTTTAACATGCTGTATATTCACAGTATTTAAGATGATATGGATAATGAATACCTACATGAATAGAAAAAATACGAATTGTTAAATTAGACGTGCTATATTCAGAAAAAGCGTTGGTAGTAGCTCGGACTTCCTGAGAACTCGTATCGCTGTGTCTTGCTGTGACACAAACTTTGACATTAAAAATTATTCAAATTAAAAATTTTAGCATTGTAATGAGCTAATAATATTTCATGTGGAGTTGAAATTTAACATTTTCATCTTGTTGAGGAAATAATACAAATTCTTGGTCTACAACAAATAAGAAGCTTCATTAGGCATACGCTCTAGCCAATGTTTTTGAAAATTCCTATTCTAACATTCTTAGTTTTTTCATCCTAGATTCAAATGTTTGCCGGGTGAATTGACCTGCATACCTGAGCAAAACATTTTAGATATCCGGAAAATAGCTGTACGAGGCTTTTATTTCGTTTCACGGCATTTCTTTTAACCAATTTTATAATAAAAGGAACTCAAACAGTTGCCATTTGCCGAAGAACTTGAGATTGAATTTTTAGGAAGTATCCAGCGAAATTACATTTTTGATGGCAAAAATATGATTTGAATTTATAAAATTCAGTTACTATCTTAGGTGCAAATATGGCGATGGACACAGATTAGATACTCATTGTTCAGCGTCGTGGATGGGTCAATCTTTTTTTTCTGACCGCTAGACTAAGCAAGGAGTATGTAAATTCTGCTTTGTTCGAATTGGTCGACGTTATGTGAATCAATGTAAGACCTACTGGCGTGCATGACGTGGTTTTTATATTGAACTGTCTCTTACTTTACGTACAGGAGGCGAAACTAGTACAGGGGCGATGAACTTGGTTTCCTCATAAAAAATAAATTAACTCTCTTTGCTTATGAATTTTTCTTAACGAATTCTGAAAAAGCAGTCGGTATCTTTGGTGTGGAAAGTGATAGGGTTGCTTTACCTCCATCCCCTATCTAACAGCATGAGCATAACCTTCACAAACTTTACCGATTTCAGTTGAGGCTTGCGAAAGGTTCACCTTTACAAAATTGAGTATTTTTTATTGGAGTGAATCAGTCACAGAAACGGGGGAGGAGGGAAAGTTGGCTTTAAATTTATGGATTGTGATTGATTTCACGAAGGCTCATTGACTCATCCCTCTCACCAAAGACGTCGGTTAACAATGTTCCTCAAAGTGAATTTCTTTTCTTCCCCACACAGTATCGAGCGTGCTGGTAGCCGTGCTGGGAGCTGGGGCATCGGTCGCTGCCCTCGCCCTGGGCCTCCTCACGTGCGTCGCTTCGTCTCGTGCCCGGTCCAGGATGGGCGCCCGGTCTTGGAGTGACCGCCCCGCTTCGACCGGCCCCTCGCCCCCCGCCTCCCCGTCCCCCTCCAACCCCGCCAACCCAGCACCCTCCTCCGGCCCCCACTCGTCCCTGCCGCTCGCCCCAGAGACGGGCGAGGAGGCCGAAGAGGAGGAGGAGGAGGAAGAAGAAGAGGAGGAGGAAGAGGAGGAGGAGAACCACCACCACCCCAGACCTCCGCTCGAACACCAACGGCACCAACTCCCGGGCCAGCAGCAGCACCACTACCATCACCACCGCGGCGGAAACCAGCAGGTTTACTTCTCCTCCAACATCGCCAACCCGACGCCCGGCACCACGACGGTCCCAGTGGCCCTGCCTCCCCCTCCGCGCCACCACCACCACCAGGTCCCCACCCAGCATCACCACAACACCCACCATCACCAGCACCACCACCACCACCCCCCTCACTCGGACCAGTCCCCTCCGCCCCGCGGCACGGGGGCCGGAGGCGGCAAGAAAGCCGCGACGACGCTGGATCAGAGGGGAGGGTACCAAGTGGGCGGCGGCGGGGTCGGGGGGCTGAACAACAACAACAACGGCGGCGGCAACGGCCACGGCGGCGGCGGGGGCGTGTCCGCCCCCCAAAACCTCTACCACGGAGCCCACCACCACCTCTGCGTCTTGCGGCGGCACCACGGCCTGGGGGCCAAGGCGCCGCCCACGTCGTCGACGGGGTCGTCGGGGGTCGCGACGGCTGCGACGGCGACTTCGGCCATCACGGGGACCTTCGCACCGCACCTGCAGACGCCAGCTGCTCCGGTGAGTTCCGTTCTCCTTGCTGCTCCCCCAAAGACCCCACTTCCCACCGCTCAAGGTTCCCCGGGATTTTGGTCGGATACTCAACATGGAACTGGAAGTGGCCGCAGCCGATATGACCGTGGGTGGGGAATCAAGTGGTAGTTGAAAAGAGGCATAGTGGGTAACTAACTAGCATACCGTAATACGTACTCACCGTAGTACTTTGATTGTTCAGCTTAAAATTTCGGTTTTACGTAATCATCGTTCATTGATGGTTGTCATCATGTTTAAAATTTGTACCTCATGTGCATGTTCGTTTTAAAAATTCGTGATCTGTCAAATAGCGTTACTTGTACATTGCAATAAATGTTTGAGATCAGAATGAAAATCGATAAAAGCCTGTCGTTATGAATGGATTCATGAATTTGTTTTATCATGTTGACTGCAAATTAATTCGCGTATGCATAGTTCTCATATTAATCGGACGCTGTAAAATTTCTTCATTGTCAGGGTTTTACCGAGTGACTGGGAATCTTGGTAATATTCAGCTCGTTCGCTTCGGTCCTTCCCATAATCCTTCCTCCTGCTCTCCCCATTTTTTTCTGACATCACGGCGAAAGGAGTCGATGACCACCACTTCCTTCGTGCAACAGCGGCCAATCTGCACACCTACCTAACGAGTGGTTAATTGCGGAATCAATCTCCAATTACGCGCCTGGGGCGTGGACGACGTCCTTTCTACGCGTGATCGATTGAAAACTTTTGTCCGCCAGTGTCCCTCCACCCCCCAATCGCTCATTTCTTCTTTGTCGCATCGTTTTCCGTCCGTCTTTTTTCCGCTCTTGCAATCACCCAGTACCACGGTTCAATAAACTCGAATATCGACCAAGTCACGTCGGGAGTCACCATTTATCTCACTGATTTGTCCTCTCACTCTGTGCTTCCCTCTCTCCCACCCCCCTCTCGCTTACTTTATCTAACCCTTTGTGGTTTCCCGTCCTCATTTCTCTATCTCATTCCCGACGCCTTATCCTCCCATTCCTTCTCCCTATCTCCTTCTCCCAGCCGAAATAATCAAAAGATATCTTTGACGTGAATGTGTGCTTCTCGTGGCTTTTTGACGGCCTCCGTACATGAAAAGGTCTTTCAACTCCCCCTCTCCTCCCGTATCTGTTTTTTCTTTCCCTCTTCCGCTTCCTCCTCGACCACTCTTCTTCCCTTTTCTTTCCCTCTCCCTCCTTCTGGGGATATTCCTCATAGTCGATGACCTTATTGCATTAACCCTTCCCCCCAGTCGTCTAGACTAGTCGTTTTCTCAACCTCCTGAATAGTTAGCGCGGAAAAGAGTTCTTAGAGAGGGAGTGTTGAGGGGGTTGTCTTTTTCACTCTCGTGAGTCAGGCTGACCGTCGTCGACGCGCGCGACGTGGGGATTAGTTCGGAGAAAATGTGGGGGAGGTGGTGGGGGGGAAAGGTTGGGAGAAAGAGAAAAGGGAAAAAAAACAATTGGGAGCGAAAACGAGTTGAAAAAGAAGAAAACTACGGAAGAGTTTCCAGATTAAGGCGATGACGCGTTGGGAGCCCGCGCGCGGCGATGCCTTCGTTTTATTCCCACCCTACTTCCTCCCGCATCCCGCCCCCGACTCCCGTGCCCTCTCCACTCTTGGTACTCCTCCGCCTCCCTCTTCCACTTTTTCCTTCCCCACTCCAGCCTTTTACGGCGGGCGTGATTCTTTCAATAGATTGACGCCTCGATAATGAGTGTCGGTGCGGGTGACGTGCGGGAAATCCCCTCTTTTTAGGCGAGTACACGCTGTCTGGCTGGAGTGAGACAGAAAGAGATAGGAACTGTGAGTTCCCGTGTGTTTCTGTGTGTGTGTGTGTGTGTGTGCGCGCGCGCCCTCGCGTTTGTGTGTGGGAGAGTGAGTGTGCGCTGACGCCCTCGTCTTGTGTGTTCCTTGTGTATCTTCCGTTTGCTTTTCATTCTCCTCTCCAGCCCACTTGTTTTCGTTTCATAGGCCGAGACGCTCCTCGCTCTCTTTCAATATGCGTCGGAGGTGGGGGGAATAGAAGGGGAGGGACGTCGCCCGCCCATTAAAATTCCCTGTTTTTTTTCATGCCTCGATAGGAATGAGAAATATTTTTTTTTATATCCACAGCTATTAATGCAAGCACGGAGTTTCTATTTTTTTTTGTTTTGAAACGGGGTGTTCGCGACGCAGTTTTTCCACCATCGACTCATTAGGAGTGTGTTCAGTTCGACGAGGTAGACGAGCGAGTTCGCGATTCTCACTTTCTCTGGAAAAAATCCGAGAGTTGTCGATATAGCGCGTATAATCAGACAGAATCCTTTATTGTAGAGGTTTTAATATTTCGAAATTTGACATTTTTTGCGCTTTGATCATTGCCAGTTCCGAGTATTCCGATAAATCCAGGCCGACCATCCTTATCTAACGATAAGAATAATTCAAAAATCGCGATAACCAGCTAAATATTTATACTGAGTCTGTCTGCAAAAAAGTTGTTTCCAGCAGGGTGTAGACGTGGCATGGCCTGGGTTTCCAGGAATGAAGAGACAAAATGCAGGGCATTGGTGGGAATTCTGTGCATTTACTAATTTAAATCCAGGAAAATCTTCCACTCAGGGGATCAGTTCGCTAAGTGAATGGTAATCTTATTTTTTATCTACTACTCCCAAAAGCGTGTGAAAATTGCACGTACAAAATAGAAAGGAAGGATCATTTCTTTCCCTCTGCGGTTTCCCAGAAAATTACCCAGCTCGGGATTAGCAGGGAGTAAGGAAAGGCTCAGCATGAATTGCATCTGGGGCCTTTTAGGCAATAGCTGGGCACTCTACTTTTTACGTACTTGCATTTTTTGTATAAATGCTCGAAATCATCCTTCGTAAACATAAAATAGGTTCTTGTTCTGAGATACAGTGATGTAGTCTCACTTCACCAATGAGGGCAGTGGAAAAATTATTTCTTTGAAATAAACATAAATCGTGAACAATCTTTAATGCACTCGGCGTAAATCATTTCTGTTGGAAGTTTCGTAATTTCCATATTTCTCTTTCGTAAAATCCCACATTTGCCAAAATCTAGGGGTAAAGGATCCCAAGTTCTGGAAAATCTGGAGTTACGAACGATAATTAGAAAGATGCGAGGCATTCTACCGCTTCCCCCCCCCCTCTACTGGCCAAATATCCCAGTTTGAAAGTGTCCGTTCGGTCGGCAGCGAGCGTTACAAGAGTTGACTCAACCGGGAAAAACTTATCTGGTCCGGGGAGGTGCAAGGGTAGTCGGGGATTTTTCAAGGGATGGCGGTGTGGTGGTTGACGGCGGCAGGAGAGAGCGCGCGATAAGGGGGTTGGGCTTCGCGGAACGGCCGATTCCACCGAAACGGGCGTGTCTGGTGCGTCCCCCGCGCGTCTCCCCGCCGCCCCATCTATGCATCCATCCACCCGTCCGTCCATCCATCCTTGAACCCCCTGTCGCGCGGGAGGGAGGAGGCGCGTGGGCGAAGGCGGTGGTGACTTACTGTCTCGCCCAGGCGAGCATTCAACCGGCGGGAGAGGGTGTGTGCGGGAGCGAAGCCCTGGGGTTCCAGACCGACTCCACCCACGGGGTATACGTCCTGCCCTCCCCGTCCCGCCCATCGAAACCTCGCGTTACTTTGGGTCGTACAGTAGGGTGCAGGACTCCCGCATCTAGGTTTGTTCGGTTCCGGACTGTGGCGGACTTTTCAGAGATAGTTTATCTCTGTGAGCGCTTGGCCGTATTTGTTGGGGACTCTCCGCGTGCAGTTCGCCGATGAGTGTTTGGGGCGTCTTCCGTTGAAGCCCGTCGGTGGAATGCATTAAAAATACTGTATGGTAGCTTAGTTGATTTTTAAGTATACGAAAAATGGAGGAACCTGCACGTCGGGAAAATCTCTGGAAAAACGTAGAATTTAAAACAATGTGACCAAGTAATATTAGCAAGAATGTCAGTAGTTTTTCGTGTGGCTCAAAGAATTGAATCCATATGGGAATCTTGGCTTTCCTGTCTTAGGCATTCAATTCTCTTTGCTACCCCGTTTTCTGTTTATAAGGTGCTAATGGTCTTCCATCGTGTTGGCCAAGTGTTAAACCTTTTGAAGAGATTACGAGAAAGATCTTATTTATCAGTCCCAATTCGGACTCTATGTATAATTTAATAATATCCAAGCACAAATGGCATGCCGGCCGACAAATCTTAAAACTGTCATGAAAATGGCTCAATCGAGTTGATTTCGATGATTCATTGTAATTTAAAGTGGATGGTTTCTTTATAAACTTTGCAATTTGAATTAAAGTATTCAACTTAAAAATAAATGAGCTAATAGCAGTCTTCTTTCATTGGTTAAAGGCAAAAAACCGGCCCTGCCCCTTTTTTTTCGTGTCCAAATATTATAAATCAGCTGCATGCCACGCACCGGCTGAATATCGTTTTTACGATAGCATTGAAAAAGAAAAACTTGAAAATAATAGCAATTGTATGAGGTTTTCACCTTAAATTTGGCGTGTTACGTTTTGGAAGTCATATAAATTTTTAAAAATAGCTTTGAGCCATCCCCGTTTCGTAATCTGGTTTCATAATCTTAAAAAATAACAATTTGAAGGGATGCCCATGACGTACTCACCCATTGAGCGTGGTCGACCCGCGTTGGACCCCACGCGTGCGAAGGGGGGCGGGTCCGATGACCCCCAAGTGAAGATTGCCCCCGCCTTGAGAGTATGCGCACGGACGTGAAACGCCGTCCGTCTGCCCCTTCCAGCAGCCCCCCCCAAACCCATTTCCCTCGCAGCAAATCGCGGTTTCTGCCGTCCTAGCCAATCCGGGACGAGGATTATGCACCCTCACCCCATCATCCACTCCTCGGAGCCGAATAACTGATCTCTTCGTGGTTCTCTCCCTATGCTCCTCTCATTCTCTCGCACCTCCTTCCTCGTCCTCTCTCTCCTATTTCGGCACCATGGTCATTGTCGTGAGGCTACGGTTGTTAAGGGGGTAATCCGTAGAATTTGCCGTGCCGATCTCACGGTGCCGGCAATTTCGTCTGCGTGGTTTATTTTCCTTTCGTCTCCTCGTAAATTTCACTGTGATTCGCAGGAATTTTTTTCTTATTATTTTTTCTTTAACTTTTTAACCCACGTCTTTTTCTTATCCTCTTCCCCCTCACCCTCCCTCCTCCAACCTCTCCACCAACCAACCAACGTCTCGTGATGTCTGCCTTCGCCGGGCTCATTTATGTGCCTCGCGTTTTCATTTCTTTTTGGTAACCCCAAGTGAATACCTCCGCAGTAGCGTTGTGGGTAAGATATTTGGCCGTTAACTGAGTACGACGTTAAACCGAGGGATTCAAATCCGGGCGTTTGCAGTGGCCACTTCCAGGTGAACCCAAGCGGAGTCGGGAGTACCAGAATTTCTTCGAATCCCCCAGCCATGGTACCTGTCTCCCATTCCAGAATGTGGAAATGGAAATGTACGACACAGGTTTGTCTCACTCGTGCGAGCTCCGATGGGCCTATTCATGTCGAACCAAACGTGTTGAAGATTTCTTTAGCAGCAGTGACAGCTACCCACGTGATTAAAGTATTCTCCTTTATGCCCCCTTTAATCCTCCCCTCATTACATTACCTTTTTAATTGTCCTTCTTGTTCTCTCGTTGACTTTCGATGTTTTTTTAAGTTTTTTTTTTAATGTGCTGGCTAACTTTTTCTGGTAGCAGGAAACTTTCGCTCCCACTGCATTTATCGCGGTATTCCCGCTTTTGTCTCCGCGAACTGTGGTGCTTTCGAGCATCGATTATTCGAGATTTGTTTTCGAAAAACAGCAATCCTTTGCTATGAGCGAAACTGCATCCGGTGTAACGCAAAGAAGTAAACACTTCATGGTTCATGGGGTACTCTTTTAACAGGTGCGTTGGAGTTTTATCTTCACACTTGTTCACCCCATGCATTTATCACACTCGCTTGTGTTGTGAATCGTAGATAATGCCAATAACATTATTCAAAATTACATTAAAAGGTATAATCGGAAATATTCCTTTGCTTGTTGGACTTAAGAAGGTGTCTCTTTTCCTATGCGCTGTTGTGCATTCAAACTGCACTAAGCACTATTTGAAAAACACATAATATGTGGAAATTTAATTTATTGCTGGAAAAAAAGCAGTTAATATTCATTCCATTTATTTTGAAAAACATGGCAGATATTTTTATGGATACTTAGTTGTTGGTATGAGATCAAATGCAGTCAAAGTTTTTATGGGGCGTAAAATAATTTCAATTCCAATTTAAAAGTTAAATTAGGTCGCTTGTGTTTACTTACTTTTCGGTGCTTTGTTCTTTTTTGTGATATGTTTTTAGTTCAAGAGATGGTTCTCTAAGTCACCGAAAAGTAATTACGCTTTACCAATGCTGACTTCTAAGAAATCTATTGTTTAAAACTGGCTTCGCTTTCTACGATAAGTATCAGATTGTGGGAAAAGTCCCATTCTTGTGCCGCTATCTCCTGTAATCGTAGGCAATATTATATCTACTCCTGGGTCAGCACTTTTTGCTGTGACATTAAGTCATTTCCAGCCATGAAATTACGAGCGTTGTTTTTCTGAACATTCCTGTACACGTCATTTCCTAGTAAGAAAGGAAAGGGGGACGCTGCTGATTGGTGATGAATGAGTTGGTAGAGGAAGGTAGGGTGTCTTGAACTTTTTATTAGATTCAGGTCCGTCCCACATTTCAGTAATTTCTAAGATCAAGCTATTATTAGTTCGCGTTTTTGCCCTAATTATTTTATTGTTATGAACATGTATTGTCGATTACTAAGGCACACACATTTTGAACCGTTCCCGGTTTTTCAAAGCCGTCAGAAATTCTTTGGAATGAAGGCAAGAGGCATTTATTTGCATTTCTTTGCGTGCAAAAAACCTCTCGTTTGATCGGCCTTCACAAGCTCTGTCGTGATGGAGAAAAATGCAAGATCTTCGTGCAGACGAAGGCTATTTCAAAGAGCGCTTCATATAAAATCGTACAAACATCAGATCCTTATAAGTAGGTCCTTTTAGAGTCAACAAGTGTTTTTGGGATTCACGCAGATGCCTAGGGTGAGTTGCGTTACGTGAGTAAACAATTTTTGCGGGAGCGTTTGATGAAGGGATTGTGAAGTGAAATCTGTCGTCGGCACCAGCTTACTCTAAACTTAAGGCGCCAGGAGATACAAATAAGTCATTTCAGATCCCTTCCAACGTCGTAAAGTATTTTCTCAGAGATATCCAAATGAGTTCCGGGAAAAGTAATGAATAGTCGTGTGTCCAGAGGGGATTGAACTCATGCCATCGGTGAGAGGCCATTTAGGTATTCGTGCTCTCGATTCTTCTTTTCTTTTAAGGACGCAAAAATGTATTCCGCCACAGTTCACTCTCAAAGAGTTTTGGGCGATTTGAGAAAAGAGCAGGAAGTCGAGAAGTGAGTGAGGTGTGCATTCCTGCCTGCACCTGTGCGAAGGGAGAGGGTGGGGAACTGAGACCAGCGGTTATCCCAGTCATCTTATCTTTCTCGTTCGCTCTCCTGCCACGGTTCATCCGGTCTTTATTTTTCTGAAAGTATTTCCCAGCGCCCAACACGGACAATCTCCAATTTACTTTAATGCTATTCATGCGAGACAGGCCTCTCTGCTGCAGAGCGAACTGCTCTTCAGGCCGTCTCTTCCTCACTCTCCTTCCCTCTCTCCCGTCATCCAACTCCATTCCAAATCTGGTGCGGTTAGTCCATGCACTCTCTTTGCCTCTCGTGCCACTTCGCTACTTACCATTCCGTCTCCACATTCCCCTTCTCCCTTTCAGTTCTCCCGCAGTCTTTTTTCCCTCTCATCTACGCCTTTATCCGTCAGTCTTCCGTCCCTGCTTGGTTTTCGTATAAATGACTCGTAAATAAACACCTGTAGTCAGTGATACGTACACCCGTTTCTGTTTTGATGAACTTTCGGCATGTGAGATAAGGAATAAAGTTAAAAAACAGGCAACTCCATTCAGTGTTACTAGTGATGTGTATCTCTTGTTTTCCACTCTCTTGTGCCCAGAGCAATGAAACATTGGATGCTGCGGCTAACGTAAGAAACTTAGCAGCACCTCCTCCTTTGTTAATACATATGTGATGTAGGGCAAGTTTTAAGTCGCTTTCACTTGGGAGTGCTCAGTTGATTTTTTTATTAATTCAAATTGATCTGATGAAAAAGCTTTTTTTTAACGAATAACAGTGAATAGCGTCATCGTATTAAAAGTTTTAATGCGTTCGAACTGGAAGGTGAAATGGGACGCGTACTCGTATGTTTAACTAGTGTGCCTCATTTTCTCCTTGTTTCTTTTGGCGAAGACATTCAAAAACTCCGTATCCTTCCATTATTTTACAAGCCGTTCGTAGATTGAGCTTTTTAAAGTTTTATTTCATTTAATCCAAGCAAATAGTTCGTGTAATTAATATATGATGTAACCACCACGTAAGAGTTTCTTTTAGCTTTGAAGTGTTTTCGCTTAAAATTTATTCAAAATGCTGTTGTCGGATTTCCAAAATGTTTAGCGGACGCATTAAAGTATCGTTACACTAGGCGAGAGTCAAAATCGTGTGAACTTGTTACAAGTTGTTGGTAAATAAAATGTTTCCACTGCATACCTATTTCGAATTGAGTGACCTCATTTATGGTCAAATGATAAATGAGATTCGGGGAGTATTGCATATTAATATAAATGGCGTGTATGTAATAAACAGTGAATGGGTTTTGTCATGCTCATATATTCCGTGCCAATTCATACTCCTGTCTTTTGTCGCATATGTTCGTTTAGCTCTAGAAGCCCAGATAATAACGTGGGAATGCCCAATACGTATACAAATCTGACCTCCATTAAATACGTGCATTAGAGAGCTGTGCTTCTAATAAGTTTGTTATCGTGTCTCCTCACTATCTACTTCATTTTTCACCATTCCTCCCTTCTTCCTTCCCTTCACTCCTCTTCAGTCTTCGGTCACTTATTTACCTCTACTTGTCACATTCTACGCACTTCGTCTTCATTTCCTCTCGATTTTCGTTTCCTTGTCGACTCTCCTTTGAGTGTCTTTTTCTCCTTTGATCCCGCGTCGAATTTATCATAACCGTGTGGTTAAATCTGTAATCTTCTTTTTCGAATGGGATGGTTTAATGTGCAATCAAGTCTTAATGTTCCCATGCATGCTCCCCTCGGTTTCGCCAGTTCAGCCTTCCTCAAAAGAAAACACCCGTTTTCTTCATTTTTTTTGTCCGTTCGAATCTAATGTTTCGTGTGCATTCTGTCTAAGTACACGAAAATGGTCGAATGTTTGTGTAAAAGTTACATTCGTTCCGGCGTCATTGCCATAAAGCCTTCGATTTGATGGAAAACTCTGGCTGCGTTATGTCGGTCGTACTGTCTTCGTTAAATTTTGGAAAAAATGAATCTTCGTCAACTCGCCGCCGCAAGATAGGTGGCTGGAACCGTGAAAATATTTCAATTCTGGGTACATATCCCTCATACCATTTGCTACTCGCCAGGTTTATGATCTCGTATGCTAGGGGAGTATGACAGGTAATTCCGTCGTACTCGAATGCTCAATGATTCGGTAGACAATGCGAGGAGGGTGAAATAATAAGAGCATCCCGCTACCTTCTGCTCGGAGACGGCCAAAAAATATTCGCTTCTCATGCCACTCATTGAACACGTGCGAAAGAGGCTTACCGCCATTGATTCCAATACAATTACAGTTATTGCGACCTTGAGAGTTCTCGACGAAGGACTCATTCGATCGATATGTTGAACTTGCACTAAGGTCTGCTATCATATCACTTAAACTTATTCCCGTAGCTTCCTTATCCTCCTGCCGTTAAATTATCTCCCGCTGAAAGGTGGTTTATCGGATCCGTTCATTTATGTTTTTTTTAATCCATATTTCTGATGGACGTTCAAAAAAATGTTCAGATCCAAATTTTTTAGACTCAATCTGCAGCTAGTTTCCTTCTAATTGATGGCTAAATGTTGACGCACCTGTAGGGCTGCTTCCGGTCGGAGAGCCTTTCCGACTACAGTGTTCTGAAGTGTGCCAAGTTCAAGTCACCATTTCGATATTTCTGGCATCTTTTTCTTCGAAAACGCCAGCTCGTGGATTAAAAACCCCAAAAAACTCAAAAATCGTTTCTAGGTGCCATGTGTTTTGTCTTCCTAGTGAGCGATGCAATTGTAAATATTACCACCTATATATATATCCTAGTTTCATGTTACTTCGTCTTAGATGACCGGTATTAGCTTTTTAGGGTGGTGATATAGTTTTGAGTCTTAAATTTAATTCACGCTTTTAGTTTAATATGAAGATGCACGTTTTCTGTAGTGTACTGATGAACGTCTGCTGTGATAATCATTACTAGTTCTTCATATTATGTTCTTTCGTTTCTCCGTGCCCAATGTGGTACCTTCAATCCTTTGCCTCTATCGTCTATCGTACTTCCGCGTGAAAGAAGATCTCTTCCGTTTAAGAGCTATTTTTCTACCGAAAAGTCTTATTGGATCATTATTATTTTGAAATGCCGTTGTAACTGGCCTACTAAATTTTTAATTTGTGACATTTCCTTAAACTATTGCCTGAAAAGCCCGAAAACGTTTTTTAATTCGGTGTTTGGTAACGCGCGACGGTGTTGATAAAATATTTAATCTAAACTTTGGCGAAACTCAATTTTGCTTTTCACTTTTGAAAGGAATGTTTGTTTTTTTGGTGAAAGGAAGGATATATTGTCACCACTGAAGTAGACGTTTCTTTTTTCGAGTTCTTTTCGTATAATCCTGCCGGCTACGCCTTTAACGATCGCGTCAAAACTTTTAGAGAAAAAAATGCCCGCGGTAATTCAGCCTTGGTGTAAGAACGGAATCAAGGGTCTTAATTCCGATCAGTGAATAAGAGTGTACGTAAATATTTTACCCCTGTCATTCCTCTTATTTCAGGCAGATATCTATACGCTCGTGGCGGAAGCGTCGTGCAGCGACAGCGCGTAGTAAATATTCCAGACACTATTAAAACGAATAGGAAGACATAAGTGCAGAATGTGATGTTCCTCCACGCCTAGCCTGTCAAAGAGGAGGAATTGTACTGCTGGGATTCCAATCTCTTCCACTATCCCCTCCTTCTTTATTCGACCTCGTCCCCTTTCTTCCTCTCCCCGCGACCCCATCTAGTAAATATTCATGCCTCAGGATGGAACAAGTGAAATATTCAATGTGCGCGTAGTGGTATCTATCACCGGCGCCGCCGACGACTTGATGGCAGGGGCGGGGGAACGGGCTTCGAGGACAGGACTCTGGGAGCCTTTTCCCTCACCCCCCAAAAATCTCCTCTTCATCCCCCCCACTCCAAATCCACGCTCGCTGTTAACCCCCTTCCCCCACTAGATCCCCCTCCCCCCAATCTTCCTCTCTCCTGTCATGCTCCTTTTCCACCATCCAACCCCTCCACCGACGGCGTAACTCCGCGACCCATTCTTCCCCCTCGGTCACCCATCATACGCACCCTCCTCCTCCCACGTCCCGTCATCCCACGCACTCGTCATCTGCGCCCTTCTCTGCGCACAAGCACTCGAAACGCGTAAGCTGCTGTCTTTCACACCCTAACCCCTCCACAAGAACACACACACACATAAACACACACACTCCACCGATGAGTCGCTATATGCGATCGTTTGGCAATTGTCGTATATTTTTATTTGGGCGGGAAATATTGATAATGTTCTCGGTCGTACTTTTGTATGCACCCACGTAGTATGACCATTGAGGAATCATGATCACGAGAGGAAGTAGTCCGTTCGTGACGTTGAATTTGATCGTTTCTCAATAGAAGGAGCTGCGGGAAATATTTAAATGGCCGGCGTTCCTGTTCTGATTTTTTTCGTCGAGGAGTTTTCAATAGCTGATATCAGTGGGTATATTTGATCCACTGTGAGTACGCTTAAATTCGGCTCAAATCTATCATCCCATTTTACCCGTTTAGGTCGAAAAAAGTGAGGTCTGGCATGGGAAATGAAAACTTTTAACTCAAGGCACTTTAACAAAAAAGATTTAAGGCAGATAAATTTCGGCTTCGCTCGTAAAACTACTAACTTATTTCCACTAATTTCAAATTATTTCTACAATGATTATTACTTAAAGTGGAAGCCTATTCATGATTAGTCATGAACTTATTTTTTCCCGACAAAATACGCTGCTCCAATCCCTTTTCAATCATGCTACAACACAATGAAAGGGGATCTGCTTTGGGTATATTATATTCTAAGGTGTCTTGCTATACATAAGCTCACACACATAAGTTGTCAGCGTTAATTAAATATTTTTAATTCTAATTAAATTCAATCTTAAAATATCTCATAGGTATTTATCACGTTCCGCTTTGATGAGAAAGATTCTGTCTTTTGTTTCATCCTCATTGGCATCATTGTGACTATGGTGCGTGGTAATTTCTGTCAGTACGTCATCGGTTATTAATTTTACCGTCCTATCGTTCCGTAAATACTTTTGGCATTATGATAGGGAGTGCATCCTGCGTAAATTCATAGCTCGGTATCGAACGCGTGTTTGGTCTATGGAAGGGATGTTGCGTTTCACACACGAAGTTCCAATAATTCTCTTTATCTTCCGCTTTGAAATTTGTTTCAAAGGGTGTGAATGGGTTAAACATAACGGTACAAGTGAAGTTATTAGAGCGCGGCATCGAATGCGCATAAAAAAAAACCGTCGTATGGGCTTGCCTACGTGCACGGGGCGTGCGGAAAATTCCGTCTCCCTCTTTCGCCGTCGTAATTCAAAAGTTTCTGCTTTATTTGTCATTTGGTTATGAGTTTCATTGGTGTGATGGCGCTCTAAATTCAGTATTCTCGTGTCTTTGTTGCCGCTTTGAGCCATAAACCTTAGCCCCAAACGGGGATTACGGCTGGGAAGTATTAACAATTAGTAAGCTATTTCGAATATTTCCAATTTTAATTAAAGCGAAATGGAATTAATGACTCGGTATTGGCAATGGGTGTTTTGTCAAAATGGGGTCATAATGTAGGAATCCCACTCGTGAGTTATTTTCTTTACGGCCGTTCATAATTTACATACATTTCGGATCGTGGGATGGCCGAACTGAGTTTAATTATCGCCTCGGGCAATAGAGTATGTTTTTGTTAGACTGATCAATATGTTGAGGCCAGCGTACGGAATTTTATGGAGTCGTATTTTTAAAATGTTCGCAGGAAAATATAATGTTTTCATTTACATGTACCAATTTGAAGTTATGTTGAATGTTAGCGTATTTTTAAAAGTTCGTGGGAATCGTGTGTTCGAACTCCAAAAGGTAAATGAAGTCTGGAGGATTTTATATTCACGAAGTTTTATTCAACATTACAGGTGGTTTGTGCATCATATATTTGTCAGCTTTTTAACCATGTTGTGTAACAAGTGCATGCAATATGAATCCATTGCATAGATATTCAAAGTTGATCTCATTTAGTTTTAATAAAATATATGTACATGACGGAACTCGTGCATTTCGTTGCAGTTTTGCCAATCATTCATGTAGTTAATGCCATAAGTTATCCGGTGTGAGTTACTCTTCAAAGCGGTCTCCACGGATGACAAGTTCCACATAAATTGTTTGTCGCATTCATTTTCAAAGTATACTTTTCAGCATTAATACCTGGCGATATTCGTAACTCCCCCCACCCTATCGACCCCGCGTCCTTATTCATTTGCGGCAATAAGTTAAATCCGCCGCGAGCCCTAATTCCATTCCCTCATGGCGAAGGATTTTTATTCACGCCGTGCGGCAGTTGATGTGTATTTTTATACACAAACAAGTCGCGACTGACCGGGCTCTTATCGAAGCGGGAGTTTTTTTTTGCGACAAAACGCAGAAGAAAATCTCCACAGTTAATTTCCCTGCGAAATTTATCGCCCCGACAATAGCGCCGCGGACCCACGGTCATCGTTTTTCGTCTGCTTTTTTTTGCCCTAAACCCGCGGCCACCTTGCTCGTGCGCTCGCTCTCCCTTCATTTTTTTTGTCATTCTCCCTGCTTCCCCACCCAATCCCTCGGTGCCCGTGCATTTCGTGCGATTCCGTCGCATTGGTTATTTTTTCCCATTTATGAAAACGTAATTTCGCTCCGGCACCCCTCGTAAAACTCGCCCGTCTGTCTGGTGACGTCACGGAACGAGCTGCTTTTCGTCGTTCTCCCCACCTACACCCCTCGCTCACCATTATTTTCCCTCGAGCCCTTCACCCCTCCCGACTCACCGCCCCTTCAGACATTCCTCTCGGTAGGAGAGGGAGGGGGGGAGGAACTCCGGTTTTGGTGTGCTTTTATTTCTGTGCACTTTTCGCTATGGCCCGTGGTGTACGTATACTTCGTGGAGACTGTCGAGACTCGGGTTTTTTCCACGCCACCTGCAACGCTTTCGTCTGTGTCTGTACAAGAGCCGTCAACCCTGTAGAGGGCGTTCGTTGTCGTGTGAAGGCCAGGGCATGGTTTGTGCCCCAGGGCCAACCCGGTTGCTTTTTTTTTGCGGATTGTCCACCGCCTGCATATTTCCTTTTTAGGGATCATAACGGGTCATTTCACAATCGCTCACCTAGGCCATCACGGAACACGAAAGTCTCGTCCTATGAGGGTCAAGCAGATAGTTCTAGAAGCCCATATCGAGGATGTTTCCCTGCCGAAGAAGGGTTACTCGCCAGTTGTGACAGGAAAAAAGCAATATAATTGAGCTGAATGAGATTTAGCATAAGGAATAACTGTCAAGTCTCAAAACATGAACTTTGAATATAAAATTAATTGAAATAAAACCGAAAGAGGAGAAAGGAAGCCGCATTCTGCTGAAAAAAGGGAAGAGGTTCAACGAATTTAATTTTATCGGAAATTAAGATACGTGTTTTTGTTTCCCACTAATTGAGGTTGAGTAAAAACACATTTGGGCCTCCATTTAATTGCAGACAGATTAAGTGGCCAAAACACGAATTACCGCTAGTTTATCAAACCGGAAGAACAACTCGTTTTAACTTCCAGGGTGTGTTAATATTGTTTTCCACTTATTCCTGATAATCAACGTAAAAATATACCGTGTGCAGAATATGTGTGATTTTTGCGTAGAATTTAATAAAAAATTCTATTAGCGTGTATATCGAGAGAAAAGTAGATCACAAAAAGACTATACATTAGTCTATCGCATTACAAAAAATTTAATATGCTGAAGAAATGTTTCTTTGCGACAGACAATATTTTCAACAAAGTCTATGGGAATGCGAAGCTTTCAGGGTCAGTAAAATTAATTTTTAAAGTTTTCTCCACAGGAACAATTGCCTTAGCTCCGTTAGTCATCTCATCACAGGTCAGTGATGTGTATTGCAAAGTGAATGATTTTTTGCCTCTTTCGATTACAGTGATAATTACGTGTTGTTAAACTCATACCAAACTTTTACGTAACTTCAACATTCTGCGGTGGCCGATTGGAGTCGACACGGTCGACCAAAAACACCCTAAGAAAAGTTAACGGCATTCGGATTATCAATGGTTTGGGGAAAAACTGTGAGGGTTTTTTTCTCTGGTAGGAAGGAGGTCCTGCACCCGTATCACACCAATTACTTTTTTGGCATGTGGTTTTATTCTCTTAAACGGGTGGTGCCCTAACACCCCTCGCCACACGCCCCTGCGGCGGCCTGTGGTGTATTATGTAGATGTACCGAATTAGTGTCGATGTGTCATTTTTTCAAGGAAAAGAATTGAGGGCGTTGCAGAAAAATCCAAGATCTGTCATTTGAGGGACAATATATGACGTGTACTCGTATCAAGAGTTTTGAATTGCCATTTTCAGCTCGCTTCCAAAAGCGTCCCTTGGATTTTAATCTATTTTTTTGCTTCAAAACCTTAAGTAAAAATTATAAAGTTTATTCTTCCCGAACCAGTGGAATCTTATTGAGGTCATGCTTATAAAATTACTGTAACCTTGAATTGGAGTTGAATAAAATACGTTCCGATGACGCAGTCTGATTTTAGTACATGTGTATAAGGTCAGCGAGCTTTCAGTCGGACTTCTTTTTAAACCTTTGAGAAGATGGCGAAAAGGCTTTCAGGCGGCGAGACTTCACTTTCATTAGAGGCGTTAATGTATGTACGTAATATACGCACGCAGACACATTTATATACGCGTGGGACTAGGCGCGGTGGATATCCCACACGTCGACCTTGAGGTATATGAGAGTGAGAGGCAGAGAGAGGAGACGAGAATGACGACACGACTCTCGGGATAACGAGGGGGTCGCGCCGACGGGGGTTGTGGAATAAAGTTTCAGTTAGTAGCCCGGAGCGGAGGTGGGGTGTGGAAGGAGGGAGACAGAAGTTCGACAGGGTGGAGGTTCTTTTTAGAGAGCGGGGTTTTGGTAAACGTGTCAATTCTCCTCAAAATGCAATGCCGAACTGGTGGCCAGTCGTAGGTGTAGTGTGATATATTTATTTCCTGAAAGATTTGAGAGAATTCCCCACCCTAGATAGAGAACTGAAATTTCTTTCGCGGTCAACCCGCGATAGTTTCCTACGGGTTGCATTCCTCGTTTACCGTTGACGTAGCATATTGTCTGGGTATAAATTTCCGATAGCCGAAGCGGAAGGTGTAGACAGATAAGGGTGGCCTTTTTAAGCCCTTAAGCATTGCATAAATACATTTTCCCCCAGGTATTCCTTCTTCAAACTCTTTATTTTTAGTTTCTACCTCCCCTAATTCGAAAATATTTGTTTTATCTTTACCCATTTAAACAGCTTTTAATGTCCCGCTACCTCTCATTGTCTCTTGCTTTCCTTTCTTCTGTCTTCTTCGAATAACCTCCACCTTTTTGACTTAGTCTACTACCGCAGTAACTGACAAGTATGTCCTTTGTCATTTTCAATCCTTGACAAACATTTTACGGTATTTTTTATTTGCATTATATTTGTTTTTCGTACGAATATGTGCGTGGATCGTGGGGCACATAACCATATAATTTTTCTGAGGATTTATTTCAAAATTGGTTCTTATCGTAGTGTGCGATAAATTAAAATAGATTCACATTCAGTGAATCAATGACAAAATAATGATTTTTTGCTTCTCAAATAGTCATTAGTAGGGTGGTCAGACGACTGGTTTTCCAGTATCGCTATCGCTCTTTAATTAAGAGCGTCTGGAGACGTTCGACCGGTTTTTCTTATTGGCATGAATATTTTTTTTCATAGAAAATATCCGTAAATTTTGATAATATACGTTTATAGGTAAACGTTTTCCCTTTTTATTTAAAACATATACACCATTTTCCTTTCATTCCCATTAATCATTCCTTACATTAACCTAAAAAGATGGGCTCACGTGTCCTTGGTTCAAGTCGTGATCATCGTCTCTAGTTGCTTTTTTCAACAGTAACTTAAGGCGACACGAATAATTAATTGTATCATAGTATAATTCACTTTTGTTCCGTCTATTTGTACCCATAAAAAAACTGCGGTAAACGAATTGTTTACATTTCTCAACTTCGAAAGCTGCTCTCTGCACGGGTCTCTCTTGCTCTCAGTCTTCCTTATCGTAATTAGTGACAGCCAACTTTAGTTATCTTGGTTTATACGATAAGGAGTTAGTCATTTTTCTTTGATACCTACTGGCGTTTTCATTTCAGGTAATCCGGAAAATTCTACAGAGTATCAAAGAATCGCAATTCTTTCATTGGTGTTTTCTCACGCTCAAGTTGCCTATAGTGAATTTTGGCCTAAGGTTATACCAGTCTTGCTTGCATTTTAGTTTCAGGAAGACGTAAGAAACTGAAGAGGCGAGAGCGCACAGTCTCCATTTATACTGACGGCAGATGGATATGCCCACTCCGCAGGTGTCGTAAACCCCCCCTCCAATGACGAGAATGTAACGCGAGAAGAAGGGAAAGGCAATTTTCGCATTCCGCCGGTAAAAGCAACACCTCCGTTTTTGGGGAGGGAAAGAGAGAGAGAGAGGGAGGGAGGGGTGGTGGGAAAGGGGGGTGATAATCGTCGTCTTCAGGTGAGCTGCGCGTCTTCATCGCGCCCTTCGCCGCTTTCTTCCTCTCGATTCAGAGATCCCCCGCACTTGAAACTCACACCGAGTCGCGAAACCTGCCAAACTCAATAACGCAGCCTCGATCCCATCACGTTCTGTCTTTCACGGCTCTTTTACCGTTCTACGTGGTCCCCTCACGCACTCGCCCAAGAGACTTGTCATACTTCCCCCTCCCCCTCCTTCACACACAGCACCATTGCTACGACTCCCTGCCATTCCTTTCCCACACCGTCTTCTTCTCCCTTCCCTCCCCCACGCACAGCGTCGCCCCCTCCCCCGCCACACACACACCTTTTCCTTTCCCCACGCTCCCTTATCGACCCTCGGCAACCCCCCCCTTTCCCTCGCACAAAACGACTGGATGCGCCCACCCAATCGACCACCCCGCCCACCTCTCCCCCTTCCCTCCCCCAACACCTAATTTTCCGACCTCAACCCTCTTACCTCTTCCCCGCTCGCTCCCCCATCTTTTAATGCACTCTCTCCCTCGCGAGTGCCGAACTAACTGAGAAGGGGACCCAGACACCAGCCAGACAGTGTGAGAATGGTGCGGAGGGGGGGGGGGCGGCGGGAGAGTGAGTGAATGGGGAGGAGAAACAAGAGGGAAAGGGCAGGGTGAGCGGAGCAGACGTAGGGCGAGGACTTTGATGGGGGGGACGTCGGAAGGAGGAGGGAGGGGAAGGCAAGGGAGCGAGCGCACTTGAGCCTCTCCGTCTCTCTTCCCTCCCTAAAAACTTCCCTCCTGTCTCCTTACCCATCCCTCTGTCCTTTTCAGTGTCTTTATTCCAACCATTCTCCCTCTTTCCACCTCTGCAGTCTTCTTAACTTTCCCTTCTTTTCAATATTCTGAAATCTTTAGTCATTAGTGAAAATATTAAACAATGAAGGAATTTTAGTACGTGCTCTTGACAACATGAGCAATCATCTGATTCACGTTTTGTTTTGATCTTTATCCCCCTTTAGTAATTTTATATTGTTCAACTATTTACCAATGTACCCCCAGTCTGATCTAACTTTCCAACGGCTAAACTTGATCAACGGATGTACGAGTATATTCGCCATGGACTTGGGTGCATTTTAAACTATGCTGGTGCAAAGTGTACTTGGGGGCACGCGGATGACCCAATTTGTCAGCAAGGCAAAAATAAGTTTTCTACTCAGTGTCCAGCTAATGTATACAATTTTAAACTCTTCTCTTAGAGACCGAAAGTTTTGCATTTTACTGGTAATGAGCTTTTCATTTGTCATAATTATTCTTATATAATATATTCGACACAGTTCTCTTTTTCTAATTAAATATTTTTTATGGCGATTACAAGTGAATGCCTATATTTTTCTCTGAATTGTTCGTATTTTTCAGTAGGGGATGACTAGTCCTAATCATAATTTTTTTAAAGTGTGATGGTTAGACGGTGTTCTGTCGAAGCACTCAATGTCGTAATTTTTTCCCTATTGCATTCATTCGAAACGCATTCTCCGACTGTCTTTTTTCCTTCGACACGACACACGTAGGCTTGAATGAATGGGCAATGTGCACCCTAAGTGCAAAGTTTATTAGTAACTTATCCAGCTTAATTATGCTAGATTGGAGGCGCAGTTGAGGTTTTCCGGATGAGTTAATGGTAGAGGTTAGTTGAAAATGAAAAATGTACATTTGGAATCCGGTCTTTCTGAGTATACTGATTGAGTTCATTAAATCAGGCGAAACTGCGTGAAAAAAGTGGATGTAGTTAATTGAAACATCGCATTCGCACAAGTTTTACGAAAACTACGAAATGGTTTTCTTTTTATTTCTAAATGGCGATGGTATTAGAAATGTTTCAGTTGGATTTACAATAAAGACTAATTGTTGCAGTACTATAATCCTGTCCAAACTCCCTTACAGCGTTGAAGCGTTAATTCAATGAGCCAATTTGCATTATTTTCTACTGATATAATTCGTTCCCAGTGTGAGATGCATACGTTACATATGAACCACTGGCGTTCACTTTAATGAAAAAAAATCATTTTCTTCTGACATTAGACAAATTTGCAATTTAATACTTCATAGGGTTAAGGAATTATCAAGGAATGGCAATCTCTCTAGTTAATGACGAAGTTGCAGATGACCGTGAGTAATATATATATATTTTTTACAGTTCGCATAAGCGATCGATATGAAACGTTTTTTTCCTTTTAAATGTTATTGTCAACATAATTCAGACATTTTTTTATCAGATAAATTATCCTTGAAAAATCATTATCGTTTCTCAGTGCCGAAACTATTAATTTTGTGTTTTAAATGTATAAACCTATTCATTATTCATACCCTTTTGGTCTGATTAGGCATTTGGGCTCACTCAATTTCCTTCTCTCAAGATAATGCCTCCCTTCTCTAGATCCAACCTCGGTACGGTTTTAGATGCCCACAATGCATGATTTCCGACTCGCAATTCCGGAACATATCTCTTAAAGAAATATATGATATTTGATAAATCGTGATCTCCTTTTGGCTTAAATTATCGTGAATATTGGAGAAAGCACGGCTGGAGGTTTATGCTATCCACAGCCTATCCTCTTTGGAAGACTCCTCTTCGTTAAAATTGCTAGCCTTCTGTTTCGCTCACTAATGTTTCCGAGCCAATAAACATCCTAACTAAATTTCTAGTCGCCCCCTAATCCCCTCTAATCTTGAGAATTAGAGTCCTCGCGCCTTGTTAACTTCTCGGCGTAAACAATTCGGTTAAATAGTCTTGTCACGTGACTTGAAATTGCCTCCTCCTTCTCCCCCTTGTGCATCTCGGGCTCAAGAGTTCTCTGTGGGGGGGGAGAGGTGATTGGAGGGGAGGAGGGGGGGACTCAGGAACATGTCTCGTGCCGCGAGTGCATTTTAGCGTCTTGCATCACCAAGCCTCTCTCCCCTCTAAACTCCCTCGGTACTCTCAGCTGCTCGCTTCCTCTTCTCCGTCTAATAATCTCTAGCAATCCTTATTAGCCCTCAGAAACGAGACTGCCGCGAGAGGTAGGCGAGGCGCCTTTGGAACGCGGGGCGTCAGCGGTGGTGTTGGTGCGGGGGATTTTTCGGTGTATAAGAGTCGGGGAGTGCGGGCTGGAGGGGGAGGAAAACCTCATCTCAACAACCGAAATCCCCTAGCGTCTCCATTCTGGCGTCACCTCACCCCGCGCCGCCCCTAATTCCCGCGGAACCTTCCGCTTTTCCTCGCGGCGAAGGGCGTGTTTTCCCTTCGGTGCGGCGGGAGGCATTGCTTATTCCCTCGCCGTCCTCGGGTCTCTTCTCCTTTGCGCCCATCGGATCCCCTCCGTTAGGCGAAAAAATAAGGGAGAGACACTTTCTGAGACGTGCGAGTTTGGTGTGTGTGTGTGAAAGAGAGAGGGGGAGGGGACTGTTTCGCGCACAGTCGTAGCGATTTGCGAGATCCAGCCGCCGAGAGCCTCGCATTCCGAGAATGTTGTGGGGGGAGAGGGAGGTTTGGCGAGATCCTTCCCAGTTCTGCGAGGTTTGCGGCCGGAGGATCCCCGGATCCTTCCAGCCAGCGCTCCTCTCCCCTTCTTATTCGTATCCTTCGGTCTCGGCGGAATTAAAGCCCCCGTTTCCATGTCCCCGCACGCCCGCGAAGCAGACGGGTGGTTCCGTCGGCCAAGTTGTGCGGTCGACGAAGGAAGTGTGGTGAGCACGAAAGGGCTGCGGTGGGCGTGTGTGTTTGCGTGGGGTGTGAGGGATGAGCGGAGGGGAAGAAATGCGGGAAGGAAACGACTCCACAATGAGGTGCATCGATTCGGGCTCCTTGGGAGACTTTGAAGTCTTTCCCTTTATAAATATCGTCGAGCGTGAGTTGGAGAGTGTTAGCTCCATTTAGCGTGTTGAAGCTTTGCCGTTTGCGGAAAACCTACCTGCGATTCCTTTGATCTAACTGAGTGAATGTAAATAAGAATTTTATTTAAAAGATAAAAATTACAAAGAAATGTCTAGTTTTCTTCATAATCAAATTCGCTACTTTACGGCGTTAATTAGTTAATGCTGCAATGGAGATAGACACGTATAAATATTATTACTTGATAACTTTGAACTTATGAAAACAAGATAGCCAAGACCGTAAACATTTACCGTCTTGGCTATCTTGTTTTCATTGATTCACGATCGTAGCTACGTTCATTGTACATTTAACTTTGAACTTGTTTCAAATAACACGTAATTATTGTAATAGTATACATAATAATATTAGATTTAGATTGGTAAGTATTTCGTAACAGAAAAATTGGTTGATATTAAATAGGAGCGTATTTGTAATAACGAATTTAACATTTCCAAATTATTTTATAAATTCCATAATTTCTTCCCAAAGGAGTAAAAGGACAGTTTTGACAGACACAGTTTTTGAACGGTCCTTATATTTTTGTTTGTTTTCACTATTAGGCTTGCCTCCTACTACATTATCTTATAATTTTTTGACCAGTTGATATGAAATAAATCAATTGATTTGATTGTCGATTGATTTTATGGATCTATGACTCCATCACTTCACGCTTTTCTCCTTTATGTGTGTAATTAAGAGGTTTGAATTACGTCTACGTTGGAACTTTTTTCTTTTTATTTTACCGTGAAGTTAATCTCAATGAGGAAGTGGGCATCATTCTGTGGAAAATATTTATTTACTCAAATTGATGTCAAGCGAAAAATTGTTACTTAGGACAAAGAAACACGCCAAATCCAGTATCTTTTACGTGTGTCTTCGAAAGAATAATGAAAGCTATTGTACGCATCCCGATATCTCCGCTAGACGATCAACGGTTGGGGTCTAAAAAATTAATTGATAATTAAGTTCCTTTACCATCAATGCCAATATTAAGACAGATGATTTGTGGCGGCTTTTATTCTTTCGCTCTTTGTGTCTCCAGATTTAGAGAAAAACCTTAATGTTACGAGTCTAGTCTTACAAGTGAACGTATTACTTTGAACCTTAGATTGAGCATAACGTGTAGCATACGTGTACTGCGAACAGTACGAACCCAAGCTACCACCTCGAATACATTAAAGGGGTTAAAGGTAGACAAAACCCACTATGAACTTTTTTTCTTCCATCTATCGATACACAGGTAAGTGAAAATATGAGACCTGAATTCACACACATTCATCAATGACTTCACTCCATAAATCATATATTCTGATGAAAAACCTTCCGAAATAGCTGTAATATCACCGACTGAATGCCACAATAACATCTAATGTAGACGAATTGTGTTATTTTTTAGCCACGCCTTTATTTATTTATGCTGGATAATACCAATGTCGTTTCTTAATTCCGTAGAATTTTCTCTCGTTTCTGGTTAAAATATAAATTGAACAATTAGGTACATATTCGTTCATGCAATCATGTGATCCAGCATGCATCCGATAGTGGCCGTCAGTTCTATTATTAAACACTCTCTCCCCTTAGTACTTACATAGACACCGAACACAGTGCGTGTTAAACGTCGTTTCTTCACCCTATTTGTCCTCTCTGTCCGTGATCTACCCCTTACAACCACGTCTCTTCCCTCCCTTCCTCCCCCTCCCTCGTCCCAATCGCCTCATCACGCCGTCGTCTCGCCTGCGAACTCCGGATGCACGTTTTGCCACGGCGGTGGGCGTCGACGCAGACGCTGTAAGCAGCGAGCCAAAAACATTCCATCCGTCATCTCTCCTTCCCCGCGGAGCCTCCCGTCCCACCCACACGGGAAGGCGTCCGATAGTAATGACGAGGGCTATTATAATAAGGAATGGAGCAGGAGAGGCAGTAGGCAGGTACTCGTTACAGCCGTGTCGGAGGTTACGTGGTTACCAGTTGATTTACGCCGCTAGAGGATTCATGCCTTCGTGGGCTGGGTCACAGGAGTTGGTTTTCTCGGAACTCACCTCTTTCCCCCCTTAATAATATTTTCTTGGCGGAAAGTTTTAATGTTTGCGTGCCAAACCAGCGTCGTAATATAGGGGGAGAGGGTAATTGGTTTTTTTATTTCATAACTATTTAGGGTTTCATTTGAATTTCGTTTCCTTGAAACGATTTTCTGCTCTAGGGCTTTGTCTTATTTCGTTTCATTTGAATCTTAAATGCCGAGTTTTACATATATAACCGTTACTTCAGCTCAAAGCATCTTTATTCTCTTTGTTAATTATCTAAGCTCTGCATGTATTATTTTGACCTTAATTACGGAATACTTAATGGTACCAGTAATGGAATAATGTAATATTCAATCATGTAATCACATTTTCAACAGTCCGCATAATTACGAGAGATTGTTTTCTAAGGGATACATTTTTATCAAATATTGTGTATGGTTTATACGTTATGCTGCAAAATATGTCAAATCGTAGGCGCAAAATTGTCATTTTTAATGATATTGAAAGTTAAAACTGTGTTTTCTCCTTTTTATAATATGAGGCGAACTATGAATTGGCAATGAAGAATCAGAGACCTGAAACCATTTGTTACTCTTTGTGATAATTATTATTTGGTTTGAAAAATTTTCATAGATTTCTCTGAAAAATTCTTCCAAGTTCACTTTTAATTTCTCACGAAATTTAGACATTATTGGAGCCAAAAAGGATAAGATCACAGTATAGGTCACCAATCCCATGATTGCTATCCAGTAGACATCACAGCAATCCTATCCTTTTACCAGCGCAACTCATCTTTCCTTCGAAGTTCCTTTTGATGACATCTTCCATGACTTTGTTACGAGTAGTTAATCGGAAGAATATTTTCAAAATATGATCGCTGAATCCTGTGCACGGAGTCGTAGACGCTTCTGATATGAAAATATGATCTCAGTTTTTTCTTCAGAAACTCCTTGTACATAGTCGTGCGAAATTTGTTGGCGGTGTAAATTTTCAGACCTCCCTTTGAGGTCGAGTAAATGTAATTAAACAATTTTATTTACATTATATTATATTAGGTGTATTACAATTACATTATATAGGTGCATGATTAATTATCAACCATCGTCTAAAAGTTTTCAGGACATATAGCGGAATGAGCCTGTAGAAATGGTAAACTCTGGTGACCCGTAATTACTCGTATGTGCCTTTCAAATGACGTACTTCGGTGATCATGCAGTCGGCTTTTACGGTTAGAACGCCTTGGGTGGCAAAATACGAAGGAGTATTCCTCAGTTCAGCATTGACCCCTGAATGCGGTATTTTGGAAGAGGAAGGGGTAGTTTGCATACGTGCAATGACGTCCTTGCGGACGGAACGGCCTGGTTTTGCGTCAGCGACCTACGTCACGCGATGGCATTTTTCATCAAATTCCTTATCGCGAGGCATAGTAATTGTTTTTACTTTGGCTTTATTTTTTCTACGTGTGAAATTTGTCGTTCCGTTAACGTATCCATGGCTCTAAAACCGTCGCGCTGCCCTCCGTGTTGTCTTATCACACCAAGTAAAATTTGAGTTTCGATCGTTTCCACGGTTTATCTCGTAACTCATAAATCTCATTAGGAGGGGAAGAGTGGAGGATATTACTATATCCAGGTTGGCAAGCAGAAGAGATTTCTCGGAATTTTTAATTGATTCGATATCTATTCCCACTCCTTGTCGATCCATATCAAAATGCAGCTTCTCTGGTCATACACCTGGGAGGGTCTTATCAGTGAACCTCTCGAGCGAGTGAATTTCGCTCTAAGTTTTGTTCAACGTTGTTTTATTATTGTTTTTTTACCCAGAAACGGATAGAGACCTACATTTTCTTAGTCATAATCCGCTTGCCACTAATCCCAGGAAAAATAAGTGATGTGAAACCGATGTTGTGTTTATGTATTTATGTAGGCCATACGAGTGTAATGCGAATTCTTATTCTTAAACTGATAGATCGCCTGGGGCACCAGAAAAAGTTTGAAAAAAAAGTGATTGTTTCATTATGTATTTTCACAGGTTCTATTTTTTCTCTCCTTGCGACACCTAAGTGTGTCTCGTCCGAATGTAGTTAGTTCTTTTTTAATAATCTTTTATCTTTCGGTACCGTCACCGAGTTTATGACGGGTCTTCTTTGTGCGTGTGTATGTGCATAATTAATTACGCTTCGTATTATTTTTTTTTCAAAAAACATTTATATCCCGTCCGGGCGTTCCGATCCGTCGTTAATCCCGCAGAAGACCCATGTGTGTGTGCCTTCTCCTTGTCTC
This sequence comes from Hetaerina titia, assembly GCA_037158775.1. Lineage (NCBI taxonomy): Eukaryota > Metazoa > Arthropoda > Insecta > Odonata > Calopterygidae > Hetaerina > Hetaerina titia. The sequence continues at coordinate 23,389,052 of CM073776.1, read as the reverse complement.
GGTTCAACTGCTCTTTTCCACCTCAATCTGCGAGCGCCATAAATTTGCAATTTATTTCTCGATTCTGCGCGTCACCCCAATTGACAAACTCGAGGACGTCGTCACACGGGTTGCCGGAGGACTCTCCAGAGGACTCAATTTGTGGCCGTTGTGTGACTTAATAATGTCCCGAGTGCTTAAGGTTCGTTACTCTCGGCTACTACGGCGAAATTTCGTTGTCATCCCAGTCTCCTCTCCGGTTGAAATGGAAAAAGTGGGAGTAACCATGAAAAGGAATGGGTCCGCATCCTGCGCAGCGAAATGGAATGCTTCATTCGCGCGGGAGTTCTATCTTCATATTTCATCTCCTTTGGTCTTGATCGCCGTCCAGGTTTGTGTGGCATGTCAACATACCGTCGACGAGTCAATATTTAATTCATATTGACCCAGTCAGCGCGAGAATCTGAAGGAACTGACGTTCAAAAGGCACCCGAATACCGTTCTGGTATGCCCGATATGGGAAATATTTACATGGTTTGGGTGCATCTATTGCATCTCCTGCCTCCTTGGTCACATTTTTTTCATATTAGTTTGTCTCTTAAGGACCCATAAAATGAAGCTCCTCGCGTTAAGCTTTTGGTGGCAAAACCACATTTTATGGGAATGTTAGCCCGTAGGCCCACTTATCCCATTTTTCTCTCTCATTCTCGAGGGTTCGCTCAGCCAAACCCTTCAACTGAGCAGGATGTTGTTCCACGGAAATGTTTCGAGGAGAACGTTTGTCCTTTTTTTCCAACTTGTGCGTCTGTGTGTCAGATTAATCCTTTTCATACCGTTACTTACTATATGTTACAGTGAATGTTTTCGTCTGTCCGTGCATGACTGAGCATTCGGTTGCGTCCTCGCCTCTGTTTTCTTATTTCGGAGGTGTGATGTTGGAAACGGAATATCGCACTTGCATGCCTCCGTCTCCGCTGCTTTAACCCAGCGGTCTTGTCCGTATTTGGCGCGTGAAATGCGATATGCCATCTACTCCGCCGGGGGTTACGCGAGACGGGTGGATGGCAAGGGGTGGCAGAGGGAGGAATGGCGTGTGGTTAGACGCCAAGCGGCAATTGGCCCTGCCGGATGAGCAAAGGGGTGGGCATTAACACTCCGGCAACGACGACGGGGGTCTTACCACGCGTCGGGTGCATCGACGGGAGCCGCGCCGTCTCAATCATCCAATCTCGCCAGTGATCCCCTGTCAATCAGTCACCCAATCCCATATCCATCTGTCTCACTCCCTTCGCTCGCGCTCCGGCACACCCCCGTCCCCGCGCCTCTAATCTTCCCCCCCCTTGACGTCCCTGGCATATGTCACTTTCCGGACCTCGATACGCTCCGTGCTCTACTCTCTCCTCTCAGTCCCTCTCTCTTGTCAATGGCCGACCGTGCGATATTTCGATTCACCGCCGTTCGATTTTAGTATTGCAGTGTTAAGGACCTCGTAATCAATGCGATACGTCATGTAAATGCCCAGTAAAATTCATAATAACGGTGTTCAACATAAAAATATTAGCTATCGAAACCTAATTGCCGAGTGTGATAAGGGAACGAGTTTCCAGAAAATTTCGGCATCGTTGCCATTCGTATGGTTTCTCTACCACCGGGTGCATTTTCAGCTGTTTATAAAATTCGATTTATCGCGGTGCGATGTAAATTGTCCCCACTAGGCTTTCCACGCGGCATATCACATCCTAAAGCTTGTACCACTTCACAGTTTTAAGGTATGTCGAAATGCACCCATCCGTCGCTTTTTCGAGGACGATTTCGCTATGAGTTTTACGATCGGTAGCCGTGTTCTACATACTCATCACCTCGATAATTTTTTGTTGCCGCGGTGGATGTGGAAAATGGGAAATCGCACGGCTCCACTAGCCATCTCACGTCCCCGTTACAATACGTCTCTTTCCATTGCGTCTCCCTTGTCCCACTGCGTTCCTCATCACGTTGGCCTCCAAAAGCACGAGACCGGACAAGGAGCGGGGGCGAAGTCCTCTCCCGTCTCGCGTGTTTTTTTTTATCTTTCTTTACGACCGAATTGCAGAGATCAACGTCGCGTCACACTGTGACCAGTCCCCCGCGCTCAATTCAGCGTCGTAACTTTCATTGGCATATGGGCTGGGGGTTTTCTTTTGAAAATTCCATCGTGAAATTATGTCACGTTCCTGGGTCGTCACAGTGGATCCTGTGCGTAATTTTACCCTCGGCTTAGTGCGTCCTACTTGCCAGCATACGCAAACCGCCATCACAATGGTTTAACGTTCCGAGGGTGGGACCGTTCCATCGGTTTAATTTTCGGATTGCACAGTAATACTCAAGTATTAGGTACATGTTGCGTGTATACGTATCATTAAGTTTATTAATATAATTATTTTCCTGGATGCTATATACAGTTGGAAATGGTTTGGATTGGGATTTTTCAGTTCGTCCGGGGGTTCGGCGTTCGTTTTTCACATTTTTGGAGATTTTCTAACGTGTTTTCAGCTTTAGAAGTCTCGTAAAGTTATATAAATAATAATGTGATAATTAAAATTTTCTAAATCCCGACGAAACGAACCTCTTCCGTCGTCGGGGAATCGTTCTACGTTTCAGAAACAAAGTAATGTGATAATTTTCGCAAAATATTTTCGCAGTAATCAATCTTGGTTTTGATTACAATCATAATTATTCGTTCGGGTAATGACTCTTTGATAGCTTATTCCCAAGTTGGCTTTAAATAAAATGTAGTGAAAGGTCAAATTATTTCTGTGAACGATTAATTTGGTTTTATGGCTGTTTCATTTTATGAATGGTGCATGCCTTACGCTATTAATTGGTTCCTGTTAATCGTCATTTATAAGGAATTTTTAATTATATCTATTAAAATAAGACTGCATTACAATTATAAATTGAATACATTTTGTTTATACTGTTATTAATCTACATGAATGATATTCACATGCATATAAAATTTAATTAATTCCAATGGCGAAGCATTATGTCCCAAATGCAATTTTTATTTAAAGTATTTGAAATCCCTATTATAGTTGATATGACAGTAAATTTCGCGAAGCGAAAGATACTATTATTAGATGCCGCGTTACATTTTATTACCATGAAATGCTTGCGTTATTTTCTTAATTTATCGCCAATCCTAGCCAGTCTCACCGAGGGTATTATTTCACATCACTAATTTTTGTCGCAGCACATACGCATTATCGGGTTTAAGGAGGATGTAGATAAAAGGAAGTAAATCTCTCTCTTTATTTTCTTAGCCCAGCAACAATAAAAAACTACCTAATTCTAATCTCTCAATTTGATATCATTGAATTAATCATGAAAGATATTGGAGAATTCCACCATTCGTGTCATTTCGTGAAATTAATGACGTGTGTGAGATAACGAAAGCATTTTGGAAGGAAAATCGGCAAGCAACGCTATTGGTATGTGTTGCCCATCGCATTTCCCAAGCTGGATATTACTATTGCATTCCCTTCACTTGGAAATGCTTGTCTTTCATCTGCCTCCATTTCCTGAGGCCTCCCTTGCTAAGGTGACAGTATCGGTTTTTGTATTTTCTTTTTTTGGATATCATATTTCGAGCTAGAAAATGTTAGAGCCTAATTTATAACTGCGCTTTTAAATAATTGAATGCAAATTTGATATCATTGGTAATTTAAGGCAAGTAGATATTATGCTTTGTAATTCTCTCGTTTGAGTGTTTGGATCCAGTAAATGATGTATGCCAGTAAAAAGGAAGTTCACGTGATGTGTAGCACATGATAGTTGTTCGGTTCATCCAAACCCTGACTTTAATGGGAACATTAACACTGCTTATGGATGACGACTATGGTCGCTCTGGACCTTTTGGTAAAGTGTCCATGGCAAGTTTGCAGCGCCATCAATGAGTCACCGATCATGTAAGGTCGTAGTTTCTGAATTCGTTCGTAGAGGCCTGTCTTGTTTTTTGCAACGTTTGGGTGGGTGGAGAGGGGGATTTTGGGTTATCAGGTGGAGTGTATTCATCACCACGCCTGGTTAACCGTGAGTATAGTAATCCACTCATTTCTCGACTCCCAATCCCTCCCCCCCATTTCATCCCTCAATTTCTTTTTCCGATTGAACTGGCACACAACAGGAAAGTTTAGAATGTATTAATTTCCATTCACAGATTCGCCACCCCCGTATGGTTGACGTCTGAGTCCCCAGGTCGTGGATTCGGGGGTTTCGGATGTCTCCTTCAATCGGTGGTCCCTCGTGGGGGTGTGGGGAGAGGGGATTGTTGCGCTTCCGCGCGTCGCATCCCTTTCGGTCGTCGTCTTCCTCCGCCACCGCTCGCTCCTGCTATCTCGACCCCCCATCCACCCACCCATAATCCTCAGGGGCGCCCCTCCCAAAACTTCCCATCCCCGAACCTGATCTCGCCGCTCGAAAAATTCTCTCCCTCCCGTTTCCTCGACCGACTCGAGACCGACCGATCTCAGGAGTATCACCCGTCACAGTTGATGCTGTAAATAGGGCACAAATGAGTACGGAGCCCATCAACTATCCACGAGCTGATTTTGTCCGCCGCTTTTGCGACTTGAATTCGAAACATTACAGAATGCAGTCAAAGGTCAAATCCGGTCCAATCTACTCGTTAAAAGTAGGTTTCGTAGGGTCTCTAAATATTATGTGCAACATATAGCGTGATTTTCTCGTATATCCTACTTTGTTTCCATCCTGAGTTTTTCGTTCCTTCTGCCTTCGTGCCGTCTATGAAGCCTATGGTCTTCCCTCCTCGGCATCGCTCACGTGAAGTACTCCATTCTATCACTTTCCTGAACATTTCACTGCCTCTCAATATTTCCTCTAGCCATCTTTTAGCCTTCTTCATGTTTCACCGAGCAACTTCCTCCATAACGCACCATCTGAAGATTACATCTTTATAAAATAAATGTCAATATTTTGAAAAAATCCATGTAAGATCGCATGAAAGTCAGTAGGGAAGCAGCAATGGAGCTAAGGAATCAATTAGAGCAGTCTAAATGGTGAATGATTCCGTCTATGTCAGCCTTAAAATTATAATATTTATTATAATTGATGGTTGCCGGCGTAACTTTTTGGAATCGATTCATTTTGGAAATTAAAAAATAGTAACTTTGTGATTCCACTGAAAATTTATCATGAGACGACTCTGGTTTCGAATCCCTGGTCGTCTCGTAATACATTTTCAGTGGAATCATAAAGTTACTATTTTTTAATTTCCAATGTAATAATTTTTCCTAATCAAGAGTTGGTCGCTCGTGTAATCTTCGTGCTTAAAAGTGGCTCCGACCCGAATTCCCATGGCTCTACTTTAAAGATCTTACTTCTACCTCGATTAATGTGTACAAGGTCTGTATAAAAAGTAACGGTTACAATTTTTTCCTGGCTTGTGTGTTGAATGCTGAATTCAGACCGTCTCGTCGGTTAAGTGTGCACATGATCGAAGATTGTATTGGCATTGATAAGATGACAATGCACACCGTTGTCACTGAAAATTTGGCGATGCGAAAGATCTGCGCTAAACTCGCCTCTAAGGCCTTGACGGACGAACAAAAGCTGAGTCGAGTGTCTGCTTGCGAAGGCTTTCTGCAACGGCATCGCGACGATTCCCCAACCACCTTACAGTCCCGAATTGGCAGAAAATTTCTTATTCCCAACATTGATGTTCTCCCTCGAAGGGCACCATCATGGGAGGAGGGCCTTCACGAATTCTCATGATTGAAGCCTTTTAGTTGTGGATTTTCCACTGGAAAAAGGGTGTTGATGCTCAAGGGATGTACTTTGAATAATTTTGAGGTATTGTAAAAATATCTGAAATAAATCCATTTTTCCGAAACTTTTCTTGATACTTTTTATACAGACCATGTATGTATGTATAGGTATTCAAGAATCCTTTAATTAGATATTTTCATTCTCTGTAGATTTCAATTTTTTTCCTTTCGTTTTATTACATTTATTAGATTAGTCTTTTATGTTTAAACTGCTATTTTTTTATATTCGATGGCCTAGAAATCTCTTTCCGGAAGTCAAAGACAGGCATTTGCGGAATAATCAGAGGTTGTTGCCGTGTTGAAGTTGGTGTACATATTGTATTTAAATTAGCCGTGCGTTTATTTTTGACCAAATGCTGAGAGGATATTTGCCATAAATTCTAGCAACGGAAAGAGAGGGGATGATGCAGTGACTCACGTGCAGGTAACGGCTTGTGCTCAGAGTAATTTCTTTTTTCAAAGATTCCTTTCTCTTTTTTTTTAAATAGCTTTAAAAATATGCGTTACGAGGATGTATTCTATTCCGTATTGCGTATGTGGCGTCGCAAACGGACTCGAAAATAGCCATTCATTGTGTCGGCTGGCCAGCCAGCCGGCATTTTGCCTACCTTCCCAACTGTGACTCCTGTAATTCACCAACTCCCCGTTTTCCGCCCGTCGACCGTTATTCAACTGTTCTCCCTCTCTGGCAATTGTTTTTCCGTCTAGTCGCAACTCCCCCCATCCCCTCGTCGTGGTTTGGACCAGTCGAAACTTCATTGTTCTTTTAAGCGAACATGACTGCGGTAAAGGGATTTTTAGGTGGCGGGCGTAAGAATTTCTTAGTTCAGGGCTGTAATTTTGCGAGTGCCGTCGGAGGACTTAAAAGAAGTGGAGCTCGTAGGATATGAGGAATCCGGTTACATTTTTTTATCGCCCATGCAGCAACTATAGCGCAAAGGGAATTTGCACGTGTTTTCTTCCGTCGGCATCCCCACCCGCCCGGAGTTTTTTTTTAGGTCCACTTGAAACCTAAGACTCTTGCCGCAAATAAAAATGCATACCGAGCGAATTCAAATCACGAGTTTCCAATTTAACAGTTTTTATCGTTTTCCTTTCTTCCTGAACTGGGCATTTTATCTGGGTAAAAATGGGAAAGCGCCCTCACCCATTGTTAGCCTAATATGGGCACACATTTACAAGATAACCCCATGCACCATCAAACATTCAAGAATATAAAATAGTTTTAATTGGGAGACTCAATTTTATTGAGTGTTAATCAAAATTTCAGCCCATGTTCCAAATGCTGTGTTTCAGGAAAAGTTAGCGTTTTTATTAATATTATTTATTTTGGAACGGAAAGTTAACTTTGTTGAAGTTTGTCCTATTTTTCTAGTGCATGGTCTAAATAATAATTTCATATAAAAGTTTTGATCGGAATTATGGCATCTCCCGAATGCGTATGTCAGCGGTAGTGCTTTCCATGTCTATTAGCCTCATTGCGTAAGATTTATAATGAACAAAATGAATGTATCTGTGCGTCAACATAGGTGAAAGTTTTTTTTCCTTCTCTGTCAAATGCATCGGTTTCACTTTTCTTCAACCATCGACCACGTAATAGGTGCTTCAAGTGTGGTCTTCATTTCCGTGTTTTTCCTCGTTGACGTGATTATTACGCGAGGGAATATGAATTCCATTATTCCGCAATTGTGTGCCGAAATTCTACTGTGATTTTAGTGATTGAGATGCTGAAAAATGATCACTCGTCATCCGGTCGTGTCATTCGTGACGTGAGTGGGTAATGAGCTAGTTTCCGTTGCTCCGATTTCATTTGTGTTTCTGTCCGACTCATCTGTCTTCAATGACGCCGTATTTAACGTTTCAACCGTCTCGGCTCACACCTCTTTCCCGGAGCCGTGGGGGAGGATGGGCACGATTTCCCCTGTTGCAGTGGCTCGCGTACGCTCGACAGTTGGCAAACAGGCGTAATAATACGACCGATATGACGTGCGACATGCGAGCGATGCTTGGTGGCGAATTGAACGAACGAACCACCTCGTCCCAGTCAGGTGCAGGCGGCCGCCGCCGTCGCCCACACTCTCCCAGAGTGGGTATCTTCTAAACAAACGGCTTAAACACACGTCATTACCGCGGGCACTGCAGCGTTCCCTCGCCATTTTTGCAAGGAAGGAAAAATTGGTGAAATTTATCGATGGGGAATTTCGCGTCGTTTGAATTCTCGTCGCCCAAGGGGAGATGGTTGGGGAAAAATAGAGGAAGGGAGAAGGGGCGGGAGTGGGGTGGAGTGGTTCGTGACGACGAATTGAGTTTTTGCCCGGGGCGGACAAATGCTTCGCGCACCCTCCTCTTCTCCCCGTTCCCCCTTCTGCCCCCTCGCGTCTCGCCACTTCACCCTCGTGCCCCCCTCTCCGCGTTTCTCCTCCCCCTCCCGATCGGGAGGTGTGTGTGCTTCCCCTCCCATCTGGCTGTTGCGATGTCGGTCGCTCGACTGGCCCTATCCCATCCAACCGAATTACCTGTCTAGACGGCTATGCTGTTTTGTTTTCGGGGCAATCGCATAAGAGTGCGGGGTTGTGGAGGGGAGTCGGGGATATGCAATAAAGCGATACTGACTCCATCCCCCTCCGATCCCTCCCTACCCATCCCCCCCACTCTCCCTCCACCTCCCCTCTCCCTTTCACCCATGTTGTTTTTATGCGTCTGCCGTATCCGCTCCCCCCCCCTATTTCCCCTTCCCATTCCCGTATTTGCTCGCGGGATTTCTGTCGCTATAAAACTGGATCCCGATTCGTCGGCGCAGTCAGGGCAGTACTGGATTTATTAATACGGTTTCGCGAATAAATTGGTTTCCCCACCCACCCTACGCTCCTCCCCCTCCCCCACTCCCTCTGTCTATTTCATCTCTCCGCCTTCCTCGTCGCTATGACTACATCTATGTGTCCCCTGCCCTTGTAGCGCCCGTTCCCCCTCCCCCCGTCCGTCGCCCGTCCCGTCCGCGTTGTCGGACGTATCATAGGCCTCCGTAGTCGTTAAATGCCCCGAACCGTCCTCCCCGGGCCGTCCGGGTGTTTTGTTTGCTGTAACCCGTGTTTACTATCACGCCACCTACCATCGACTTTTTTTTTTCGTTTGCGTTTGGTCGGCTCCCATTTCATCCCTTTCTCTCCATTTTTCTTCTTCATTGCTCCATTTTCCAGGGCCCGGGTGTTGCTTTAATAGCTCTCCCCCCCCTCTCTCTCTCTCACTCACACCCTTGGTACCTGTCGGTATAATTTTTCCCCGTGTGAAATCGGGCGAAATCCGCGGGACGCCATCAGGTGATATCGTTTTCATTACACGTGCGCATATTCCCTTTCTCATCTCGTTGGTGCTCTCCCTAAAAGCTAAAGAGAAATTTGGGCAGTTCGATAGTTTATATTCTAGTGGTTCCCTTGGTTGATTGGTCCGAGGTGCGAACCAGAGATAATTTTATCCACATTCACAGGAATCCTTTTTTCCTTCGAAGACATTGAATGACTATCTTGACGTATCTCTAAGTAGGTTAATTCACCCTATTCAGCACCACGACACTGGTCATTCGGCAAAGGCGCTCTCAACAGTGGCATCCTCAAGGCAATGCAGCTTAATTTTCCAGTCAGTCATTTGATTGTTATTGGCTTCCATCATTTGCCTGCATAATTAGTGCTGTGTGATCCGTGCATTCCATTTCATGGTTACTTGTGGTTGGAGTTATTGGTATTTTCATTTGCGGCAATGGCGTTTTCACGTTACACATGGCAGAGATGCCGACCTTCCCGTTAAACTGTCCATTATTTTAATGTTTATTTAACTTAAGTTTGTAAGAGCATTCATCGAAGCGTGAGTAATTTTTCTTTCATTATTTGAAGAATGATTAATAGCTGCTGTTAAATAAGGATTTACCAATTATCGTATTACTAGCCGAATTTATTTGAAGTTGGGTCCTGACGCATACTTTTGCCAGGCCTTAAAATTTAATTTCAGCATATACGTCAGCCTCAAATTGACCGTTAGGCTAAAGGCAGTATGATTTTAGGGCAAACGGCATTCACTTTGGTGGGGATTAATTCCAATGTAAACCCTGACCAAAGAAGTTGTGATCTGACGGTTTGAGAGGACCATGATCAATACTAGTGCAAGAATCGATTTGAATCTTCTGTAAAATTAACCATTTAGTTTTCTCGTTTCATATCACCATAAAAACGGAAAAAAGAATGTCAAAACGGCGTCGGGCTTAGGGTACTCATTCCTTGAAAGTTTGTGACTGCTTTGCCATTCGGCCAAAAATCCGATGGTAGTGAATCTATATCCTTCCAAGGGGATGGATACCTTTTCGTCCTGCATGGTATTTCCTGGTGTGATGGTAATCACGTATTGTGACCTTAGCACGTCGGTGAGCTAGAAATATTAATCTAGCGATTCCATGATTGAGAATAATTAAACATTGAACCCGAAAAGTCATCTCCAGGATTATGATAATTTTATTTCCAAGTCTTGGTCTTTAAACTTCATTTTTGTTTAATTATAGATACATATATTCGGGCAACTTTTTTATTTGTAGATATACAGTCACACACCAATGGTATTCACCACAGTGAGCAGTCCGAATATTTGTTTTATGGGTGAGAATAGGGTACACCCCTCTTGCCTATTTAAATATGGCGTTTGGAATTCACACATCAGGGTATGGGGGCCAGTTTCTTTCCCTGTGCCGTCTATGGTTTCCAAGGAAGGTATGGTATTCAAAAAATCGCATAGCTTGGTTGAAGCTGAGGGTGACCAGAGGTGTTACTCTGAATCGAACTCCGTTGAGTAACCCAGAACTTCATCTACTGGACTGTCACGCTACAACATAGCTTAAAAAAAAATTTCATGCATACATTAGTCCGTTATTTATGACGATTCTTCCCTTTTTGATGTCTAGCTTTCGACGTAAGTAGGAAAATTCAGCAGAACCTACCATACCTACATGCTTGTGGAAAACTTTGAATTTCTGGAAAATTTTATTTCAATTCCTCAGTCTTCTTTCTATTATAGGCATGTGATGGAAATGCCTGTTTGGCAAAATCAGTATGTAACACATGCCAACAAAAGCACCAAGTTTTTGTGGATATTCTTATTCCATAAATTGCAGGTTGATATTCGCTATGTGGTGTGTGTCTGCATACAATACATATTATGTCCTGGATGCGTCTTCGAGATCCGACGGAAGGTGTCGGGGTAAAGCTCTGGAGCAGGTAAAACAGCGTTCCTTGTTAACACCTGAGACGTCTCGAAGGTCATGCGTTTATACGTTAAAGAGCGCAATAGAGGAACAATATCAACTGGTGGATATTTAGATTTCAGTGCCTGGAAAATAATTAATATTGCTAAGCGGGAAAAGGTGGAGCGTTTGAAAATTGGATGCCTCTAGTCGGGCAGGTGGAAGAGGTTGTAGCGGGTGTGGTGTCGGAGGGAGGGAATGAGGGAGGCCAGGACACGCAGTGGGGGAAGGAGACGCAATCGCCGGACATGCATTTTACAGTCGGTGGTCAGAGTAAATCTCCTCCCCAAGTCTCTCCCAATCACTACCCCCGGTCATGTAAGTGAGTTTGAGAGTCAACCCTCAACACCCGACCGCGATTAATTGAACTTCCGCCACCAACCCTCTTTTGGGGTCTACCGTTTGTGTGTCGCCCGCCGCTTCGCACCAGAAGCAAGCGGTCCCCCCCCGCCCCTCTCTCATTATCCCCCGTTTGCCTCCGAGCGATTTTGAGTGATCGCAGCGTCGTGCAACAGATGTCAGCACGATAGTGCCCCGTCCTCCTCCTCCTCCGCTGCATCAACCACCGTTGCCGCACATTCCCCTTGGAGTGAACACCGCATGTACGCGTGTACTTCCTGGACTATGTCGATAGCGAGTGGTTCCCAGCACTAACTGCTAACACACTCACCTTCCAATCACATATGATATCGTGCATCTAGGGAAGTTCCGTGTTGAAAGTTCATCGAAGTTAATTCCTAGCCATAAGCTGAATTTTCGAAAATTAAATCGTTGAAATCATCAAAAAAGTCAATTTTTCCATATCAGAATAATCATCCAGGATGAGTTATCAAACTCGTCAATGTTGTGAAATACATTGGTGCCCCAGCGACAACCCGAGGGGCCGGGCCAATCCTTTGATTCATTCGCTGCGGAAGACTTCGAAACTGTCTTGGGAGGATGCCACCGACGCTCCAGCCTAAAGAGTGTTAGATATACACTGTATTTAAGTGCTGCAGAATAAGGGATAGTGTAAAATTTTATTATTTTTTACGAGTTTGCGCACGGTTGAAGGGAGTTAAATTGAAACGATCAAAGTAATGTTTCGACCTAATTAATGATCAATGATATTGGGTTCATTTGGACCCTATGCGAAAATGGGTCGTCGTTGACCCACATCATCGATTCAACTAATGTTTCAAGTCATCTTCGCCGATTAAATCAGTGATATTCGAATCTGTAATTAAATTAAAATAAAATAGATTGGAATTCGACTTGTATAACCCTGGAATAGTCCTTCTTCACATTTAGATTGTGGCCGTGGCAGTCGACAGTTTTTCGCTATCGAATTATATTTTCCATTCCTTGACCTATGACGAATTTTGCGCACCGAAGTGACTCCGGGGTAGTTTCACTCTCACTCTTGTCTCCTCCCTACGCCCTATTCCTTCTCCCCAGCACCCATTGCTCCACGGAAATTAAGAACGCATGTCAGGAATGCTTCTTCTGTCAACCGGAAACGAAAAGGGTACGGTGGAGGCAGCTGCGCTTGAAGGTTTCACTTATCTCTCCGTCGTGTTTATTCTAGTTTCGAATCGAATTCCACGTGTAATTCTTCCAGGAGAAAGTTGCAAGAAAGAGGGCATAAGAAAAACTATCCAGTAGTGAAGGCATGAAACATTGAAGTCAAATCTGGTGTTTTTTTAATGGCAGCAATGGGTATAGAAGTTGAAATATATCAGCTGAAAATAACTCTGGCTCAATGTGCAAAACGCTTTACGTAAGACTGATAAAACAAGTATTTGAAGGAGAAAGGGCGGGAAGAACCATAAAGGAAGAGCAAGAATGGAATGACAAGAAGATAATGGGAGATGTCAGTTAAGGGAAATACAGAAAATACAAGAGGGACACACTTTAAAGGGAGCCGAGTCCGCTGTCCGAGAGAGAGAGATGGAGAAACCAGTAACCATGCAGATTAATAATCTCTGATGATAATGAATATTCTTCAAATTAATGCTACTGACTTAACGCCGGGTAGTATGTCATTTACTATAAATACCTGATTCATCATTTTGATAAAGACAACTAATTGAATAACATTTACAGTTTTGAATACAAGTAATAATCATATATTGATTTGAAACAAGCCTTTTTGTAATCGGTAGTTACCAATTCAAACTCGAGAGCAAATATTCAGAGAATTTATATTACGAGAGTAGGCTGAAAACTAATGCACACATGCTTGTAGACCACAAACAAAATGATCTTCAGAAGAATTCCTGGTGGCATGTGGAAGTAACATTCCCCCTCAACACACATGCGCAGCTTTGAGGTCGTTACATTCACCCAGTGTATTTTGAGAAGCGGAAGTATGGAGACGTGTTCTAGTGCTATGTCAACGTGTGTTAAACAGCGTGCTGTTATCGAATTTTTAACTGCTGAAAAAGTGACTCCTACTGAGATTCAGCGTCGTTTAAAGGCTGTTTATGGTGACGATACTGTTGATAGGTCTACGTACTGTAAAAGAATGGGTATTAAAATTTCGTGGTTGCGAGCCTGGAAAAGGTGATAAAGGTGGCCATAATTGTTGATGAAACACGCAGCGGACGTCCGATCACTGCCACAGACGATAAACATCGCAACCTCGCCGAAGATTTGATTCAAAATGACCGGCGAATCACGTAAAACGTATCGCAAACCATATTGGTCGAGGTTGTCGCGTTAAAGGCAGCTTGGCGCCAATAATCTTGCAATATGACAACGTTCGCCCACACACCTCGCGCGCAACTGTAGAGACTCTGCGGAACCTGAAATTTGTATCGATTCCATACCCTCCATATTCCCTCGTTCTTGCGCCTTGCTATTCTTATTTTTTTCGTCAACTGAAGAAACATCTCAAGGGTAATCATTACACCTCGGACGATGAGGTGAAGACAGCTGTCAATAACAATACGCTGTTTGACTCGCGTCGATATAGCACTAGAATACGTCTCCATATTTCCGTTTCTCAAAATACACCAAATGGTTGTAAGGACCTCAAAATGCGCATGCGTGTTGAGGGGGAATGTTACTTCCACGTGCCACCTGGGTTGCCTCTGAAGGACATTTTCTTTTTGGTCTTCTAACATGTATGCATTAGTTTTCAGCCTACCCTCGTATTCCAGTTTGTGTAAGTTGGATAAATGATTTCAGCTATGGTATTCTATGTATATGTTTTATTTTTATGCGTCGACCTGGATTGATTTATGTAAAATGTAATATATTTTTATGATTTCGCACAAAATTAATATTATCACTCTGAATGCGTTTAGACCTGGTCATGTTTATGGGTCATCGTTACAGTCATTGTCTGCCTAACAAGAGTCACGTAAATATCATCATAGGGCTTCGTACCGTTGCTGAGTGAGCATGAAATTTATTTAGTAATCGCGTCAGAAGGCGTAATCATGTGGAGGGAGATTCATTCACCATAAAATTCAAAACCCAATTGATTCCCACCTGGGGCGATGTCCAAATCTGTTTTTTTTAAGGAGCAATTACGTCGGGACACCTAAGAAAGACGTCGGGGCACCTAAACAGTGCCACCATTCAAGTCAGACCATTTTTGGCCAGGGTCCACTGCGACGCACGAGCAGATCAGGAATAGAGGTCGTGTTCCCTGACGCAACTCGGACAGCGGCATCATTTTTGGATGACCCCCTGTCTATCCTCCCCTCAGCACGGCGGTAAAGGGCGGGTCCTTCCCAGGGTATCGACCTTCGGTGGAATTTTGAACCCGGGAATAGGTCTTGCAAGGCCGCCGCGGAGCCCGGTACCATTCCGCCAGCGGCAACCCCTTTAACTCCCGAGGAGGGCAGCGCTCCCCGGAGTGCGTGCGCGCAGCGTAGCCTTTCGACGACGCCGTCAGCTTTAATATCTCGCCAGCCTTCGCCGGGCGCGGCTGAAGGAATCGTCGTCTCGGTTTTAGGAAGCCGAAGCTGCGGTTCAGGGTTGGTTCCCGTCGAAAATAAAATAATGAATCGCATGAAATAATTGATAGCGTCAAGAGCATTCTCGGGGAATGGGTTAAGGGTTTAGAAAGTAGCCGAGAGCGTAATGGCGGATGTGTGTGGCATGCCGAAAGATGCTAGAAAGGTTCCCTACCGGATATCGATTTCGTCTTGGCGCAGGAGGAAAGGGAAAGTTAGCTAGTACCGCAGCGCACGCCTAGTCCAACGCAGATGCAAATTACGACCAAAAGGAGCCGCATGTAACGCAAAATGAGACTCGAAAGTGATTTCATTGTTCGTCGGCAGTGATTAATGAGCTCCTCTGCTCTAGACTCATATTTTTTGCGGCGTGCCATGAGGAATATATTCCATGCCTCGTGTATCCCTTAGGGGTCAGATTGGTGTGGAAAGCCGCTGATGAAAGACTATTGTCGTAAACTTGCGTTCAATGGATTATTTTGTGATTTCTTGACACAAAGGAGTGTTCCTCCTTGTGATATTACCCGTTATGTCTATATTCTTGCTGTTACACGTATGGGTAGTTAAACTAAACCTTCTCCAGACCTGCCTGAAAGATATAGTTACTTCAGATTTGTGTTACTACACTTGTGCCTGGTTGTATTTTAAGGTCCTTTTATCCCTTTTTATATGAGTAGTCCTTATGCCATCTTTTTATTAAGCTTTTCACGTATTTAAAATAAATGTAGTTGTTGGTGTACATTCTTTCTCATGAAAACGCCATGGTATTGAACATAATACGCCATTATGCAATTGCTAGCTCTCGGTGATTAAATATCTTATCACGAAGGTATTTACTTACCTAAAATATTTTTTTCAATCCCAAATAAGCCTTCCATCTCTTTCTATGACGTGCTCGCTTAGAGTTTAATGAAAACCTGCCTTTCTTTCAGTTGTGAAAAGCTGGAAGGAAAATCGCTCATGAGCCCAAAATGATTCTTTTGTTCGCAGAAATCATGTTCATGCCGTGAGTCCGTTTGCACTTGATGTTCAACGGTTTCATTTTCTCCCTAGCGTTGTTCGCTCAGTGGAAAGTTTTGCAAATAACAGCGACGACCCTGCCCCACTATGCGTAGACGAAGGTGGCATTTGCCACCTGCATTGGGCTCCCTCCCCCCCTTGGCAGCGTCGCAATCTCCTTCACTGAGAATACGTTGACGCGAAATTGAAAATTGATTGAAAATTCGGGAGTGGAATCTGTTTGCTGTTCCGCTTCCTCTGTTTATTTTTCCTTTTATGCCCTCAGAACGCACATCGGCCGACATCCGGAGGAAGATTAACAAATATCCCGCGTTATTCTGTTTATACATGCGACAGCATCGACACATATATGTACGCACGCACGGAGAGAGAGATGTACGTGTATATATATATACATATATTATATATAAACCATATTGGTGTTTATATATATATATATATGTATATATATATATATATATAAACCATAAACACAGTAATCAACCCGAAGGTCGGTTTAGTAGGTGATGGTAGAGCTCACTCATGTACCAAGCCCGACGG
>CM073776.1:23301781-23372363 GCA_037158775.1 Hetaerina titia | reverse complement strand
CTAGTTTTTTCCTATCAGCTATAGTTTTCAAGATATAGATATGTTGTTACTTACGTATAAAAATCTTCTACAATGATATGGGAATATTATATTTATAACACAGGCCAACAGTGGTTTTGGTGCCGGAGCTTTTAATGCTGATTTAAAGAACAATTGGGGTGCTGAATCCAATTATGACACTAGTTTTTTCCTATCAGCTATAGTTTTCAAGATATAGATATGTTGTTACTTACGTAAAAAAATCTTCTCCATGATGATATGGGAATATTATATTAATAATGTTGGCAAACAAGGAATTATTATAATAATTCATTGTTTCCCAACCGAGCTCTTCCTTTATGCACAACTAATTATTAAGTTTGGAAATTCAGTGAGTTCTAGCGTCTCTTGTGATCTTTTCTTATTAATAATAATTCCATTATTATGGTGAAAAACCTTCTAAGGCTAGCGTTTTAAGGTTTTCTCCAAAATATTCAAGTTATCTCCTTTTTAAAATATCCATTGAAATAAGGATTGGTAGCCTACCTTGGTTTTAATTAACTTAAAATCGTTTTATTACATCGGAATTATTACAATGCGAAATTAGGGTACTGAAGCACCAATTAATGTGTCTTCAGGTGTTTGTGATAAGTATTCTACTTACTATATTTCATCCTAGAGAGCTGAGCACAATATAATGTATGTTTGTAAACTTTCATCTTGATTCCCGACTAATGGTTGACATTTTACGTTACTCTCTCACAGTTGACTCACGTTGCCCTCCAGATGATTAATCTACCGTTTTTGTATTCTATCAGCATTGTTGTGTCACCAAAAATCTGTTTTTTAAATTGCCTTTCATATTTACGACGTGGCTAATTTGGGGGATTTGATGTTTTTTGATTTACCTTAAGGAAGTACTGCCTTATAATCACCCCGTCAGCATACTATTGAAACACATTTCAGCTCACAACACAGTCTCTTTAGAGAAGACACCTTACGTGGCGCTACTTTTCAACATTTGACTATGCACGGTTAGATGATATATTGTAAGCAATTAAGTGTTCTTTGTAAAAACTCATTTCTGTACTCGGGAGTACAAGAAATGACTATCAGAAACCAATTAATTGCTGTTGAATAAAAATTGTTCATATCCCGCTGAACAAATATTCACCGTTAATCCTTTTGCTATTTTTCTTGAAGGTTTTAGCACGAACCCGAAAATAAGCTACTGTATTTGTTGGGAAACTGTAGTTCTGAGCTCCCGCGCATTATAAAAATGGAAAGGTAAGAGAAATAAAATTGTTCGGAGTAGCATCCTAAAAATGCTCTGCATTGATTTTCTGAATCCAAAGTTGGCTGATTAATAGTTTTCAAATTAAGACGTCCCTGATCGAAGATGCTGAACAACATAAATTGTTTTTATCTTCTACCGTGGCGAATGAAAAAAATAGGAGTGGTGTCATTTTTTGCACTGCACCGTGTCGTGACTTCCTCAGGTATAGCTTCTTCTTCTAAATGGAGTTGGATGATTCAGTTGAATAGTCGCCTCCGCGGGAATTGAAACTTGTAAAATCGGAAAAGAAATTCACGACTCCTTATTTTTGGAGCCGTTGAAGTAATTATTTATTTGTAAAAAAAAAGATCCGGGCTCTGCACGCTTCCAACCTCGTGCATTCCCCGCCTCTCCGGCTGTTTCCCTTGACGGCTCGTTCACGTTGGCGGCTCGCCCGCCTTTAAAGGGCCCCAAAACCCGCCGACCGTGCCTCACCGGGTGCGAGAGATCCTCGTGACTTGGCCTCCCTCCGCCCCCGTGACCCCTCCTGCCCCCGTCTCTCCCTCGGCCCCGCCGCCGTGCTCCGTTCAGCGTGTTCGCCGACTCCCCTTTTTGTTACACTTCTTCCGGGATAACCCAATTCTCCTCCTCTCGCTCCTTTCATCCAATCCCTCCACCTACCCTCCTACTCCTCCACCACCTCCCTCCACACGAACCCTCCATCCTTCCCTCGCACACCGCCTCCCTCCGCGCCCCCACCCCACGCGCCATCTCCTCCCCCGTCCCCATTCCCCCTCTATCATTTTGCATTTTTTTAGTCTTCCCGTGTTCCCAAAAGGGAGCGGAAAGGGGTGAGGGGGTTTGGGACGAAAGGGAGCATGAAAGCGGAGCGGGAGGGGGCTTAAGGTGGGGCGGGAGAGGGGAGGGAGGCAGGGGTTCCCGCTTCTTTCGGCACATTTTGGGAAAAAATCGAAAGCGGCGGCGGCTGGGGAGGCCAAAAAAGATGCGGGCGGAGGGGTGATGGTGGAGGGAGTCGGGGCAAGAGGGGGAGCTTACGGCGGGAGCGGTGGGGCGCCGGGGAAAGAAGGGTTTTACTCGTAAGGGGGGCGGAGAAGGGCGTCGGCCGGGGCCGCCGAGCGGGGAGGGGTGGCTAGCCCCGTCTGGGCACGGGGGAGGTAAGAAGTAGGGGGAGAGAGAGAGAAGAGTATAAAGTTGGGTTTCCCTGCACTGGCAAGGGGTTTTTCGTGGAGGTGGGGTGGCGCCCTACTAGCTCCGAGGGTGGGGATGCCAGTGAAAGGGAGAGTCCCCGGCGTAAGGGGACCCCGGCGGCGGGGAGGGGGTGGGCGGGGTGCATATACGTGGAAAGGGGTCTCGTCGATGGGGTACGTGTGTATATATGCGGGGAGGGGGCCTTGGGAGTAGTAGGGGAAGTGGGAGAGAGAGAGTGGCAGAGGCGATCTATACGGTCCCTGCGAAGATTTTTTTTAAGCTTCCGTAGGCTAGAGGGAGCTATTTCCTCGTCCCGACCTCCTTCCCCTCCCTCCTCCTCTCTCCCTCCCACTCTCGAGGACGTCTCTCGCTATCTCTGTCTCTCTCCCTCGTGGGCCCAGGGCGGTGGCAGCGCCCTCCTGCTCCTCCACTCCGTCCCCGTTCCTACTGCCAGCCTTCCCGCCCTCCCCCTGCCCTCCCTCTCCCTCCCTTCTCCGCCCGCCATCTACTACCCCGTCTCCCGCCTTCCCATTCATCCTCCTCCATCCACTTTCCCTTTCGTCTCGCCGTCCTCTCTCTCGTACTATGCGTCTCTTTCCCGAATCCTCATCGCTTTCGTGTCCCCCTCTAGCTCGGCATTTCCACTTCAACCACCCACACCTTCCCTCATCTCTAAGCACATACGGTTTCATTAACAATTAAAATGGAGATCTCTTTGTATCCCTCTTTCCTGCCCTCCCCCCCCACCCGGTGTTGCGTACGCAGGTTTACTATTCGCCGGCCATCTTGTCCTCGACGGCGCGCGCGCTCTTTATTTTGCGTCAGTTTTCTTTGCCGCAAACGAATCTTGATTCTCTAGTTGCTGAAATCTGCCCCCAAAGGCTTATGTAATAATTAACCTGCTTCCACATTCGCACTTGGTTTCGAGAACTGGTTATTTAACGGTCAACACATTTTCGCTTCGTATTGATTCAGCCCGGGCTCTGTAGGTTTTTGTCATTACCCTTTAGATTCCTGGTTCTTCCAACTCCTTTCCTTATTCTAAAGCTATAACAATGAAATTTTTGAGTAATTTATTTCCATACCGCTTAAATGATTGTCTTTGGGCTGCAAGAAATATTTGTGCATCGTGATAGCGAGGCATTTTTTCTTTTCTGGAGATTTTCCCGGGCCATCTTGAGCACCGAACGTGAGAATCTTGTTTTTAAAATAAAGTCCGTCCTAATGTGGAAAATTTTTGACGAGTTTAATGACTAAGTCGATCTTTCTAATGTGCGAAGTCTTACTGTCTCTCCCCATTATTGTCGTTTTTACTGCAGCCGTCCCACTTGATGTCCTATTCGTCATGGTCTGCGTCCTTATCCCTAATGCTCCAACTCAAGTCTCCCGCCCTCCCCCTTTTCCTTTCCTCTGCTCTTACCTCGGTCGCCCAGCCTCGCAATCTCTTTCTTATACGGCCTCGTCTCCCTTTTGGCCCACCTTCAGCCCTCCTCGGCGTCTCCTCGATTTTCCCGATTTCCTATCCAGGCCCTCCTCCGCCTCCCCCTCACACGGCTCTCCCACCCTGGCCACTCCCTCTCTCGTCGCGCCTCGCTTACTCTCCTGGTCCCCGTGGCTCCCTGTCCCCGACCTTCTCCTCTCCAAACTCTTTTCTCTCCTCCCATCTCCCTCCTACCCATCTCCGCTGCCACCCCTCCACCCTACGCCAAGGTCTGACCTCCTCGCCGCCGCTCCCCATTTCCATTTCCCCCCACGTGATTCCGTTCTCCTCTCACAATTTCAATCCCTACTTTCCCCAGATCTGTTGTAGCAGGTGTAAGGAGAGTAGAAAAATAAATGCGCGTAAAATTCGAGACGAAAATCTCTCGGAGCCGGGGCTGGGTTTATCGTGTTTGGAGGGCGCATTTGCCCTCGGTGAGGAAATGATGGACGAAGGGACATTAAACGGAATCGCCATAGCCGTTATGCTGATTATTTTGCATATTCCGTAGCTTTGCAAAATGTAGATGAGAATTCTCAAGTTTTCGAGGATTGTCGAACATTTATCTGTTTACGCTGTGTACAGGTAATAACGAATTACCAAAGGCCATCTACGTAGCCTAGATCTTTATTACAAGTAATGATTTTACATGCACGCGTTTTCTGGTCAGGATAGGTTCATGAAGTACATCATAACAAAAAATGCCGTTATGCCTTGAAATAGATAACGTTAAGATAAGCTTTACACGTTCACGTATAAATAAAAATTCTGACTTGAATTTTGAAACTTTATCATGATTTCTTACGATTCTCATGTTTTTAAGTTGCAATTGAAAGATATTTATTACAAAATTAGAGATTAGAAATTATTTACAAAACGTAGAGCATTTTATCAAAGTATGATTTTGAGGTGTTTATGGTTCGTCTTGGATTATTTGACAATAGAAAACTTTCGACAAATTAATTAGTGCTGAGCCCGTCGTGTCGATTTGGTGATTTTTCTAAATGAGGTAATTTTTTAATTATTTTAAAGCCTTCCCTGCGGAGTATGCCAACGGTCATATTAGGGAATACTGCAAAGAGAATCAGGAAACCGATATATTCACGCGGAAAGCATTGATTGTGCATTAAAATTATCCAATAAAGGTAAAAGAATTTGAACTATGCGAAAAAAACTTATTATCACGTTGTCTTCAGCATTTGGAATCTTCACCGTATATTTCCCACGGTGTCCTTCCCCTTTTATTGTAATTATCCGAGAAATGTGCACTAACCGATATTAGTAATCCTTACCCTTTTCACAATTCATGACCACATCAATAGAAATCCATGCAACCCCGCTCTTTCGACAAAATATTTCTGAATTACGGCCTTAATTTCGCGATAAAACCGAAATTTTCTCTTATTAGACTGGTGAACTAGCATTTCAATGCCTCACCGTCGCCATTGCGGCTTGCGGGGCGGCATTAATGCAGATGTATCGTTAAGGTTCTGGGAAGTGAGTGCACATTTTCAGGATCCCACATAGGAAGGAATCTGTCAGTCTCAATTTCTTCCAGGCATGAATGAAGCTCTGGTGTATTCTCTCTCCCGCGTTCCATTTTCTGCATTTTCCGGCCTTTCACCGCGTCCGCCTTTGCTTCTTCCGTCCTCTCTCTCTCTCTCTCCCCCACCCTCCGACCCATCTCCCCGCTCGGTGTCACCCCAGCGCTTTCTCCCTCTCTCTCTCTGTCTTGTCACCCTCTCGTCTCCTTCCCCTCCCAGCCTTTCACTTCGGCTCACACCAATCCCTTTTCGCACATAACCTCCCCCCTTAATCCCTCCACCCGGCCCACCTCGGTGCTGTCCTTCCCACTCCTGCTCTCCCTACGACCGTCCTCCCTCAACCCTTCCTCCCACCCCTCAATCTCCGCCCCTCTTCTCGCCTAGATTTCGCCTCTTCCTCTCCGCACACCTCTTTTGACCCTTTCTCTTATCTTTCTCGTCTCTTCCTCTCTCGCGCATTTCCGCCTCCTTCTGCAATCCCTCACACACTCATCCTTCCCGTTCTTCTCCGGCCCTCTTTCTCCAGCTAGGATCTTGCTCGGCAGCGCTTCCACCATTCCAGTGAGAACTTCCACCATTCCGGTGACTCCACCGTCAAATCTTTACTCACTTCTGATTTTTAGCACTTCCCTTTAGGACCTCGGGTTTCCCTCTCCCGCGCTGAGTTCCTTCGGAGGCCAGCGATCCCATTTTCACATGAGGGATTTGAAGTGAACCCTAAGGTCACCGCTTATATTCTTTTCGACGGCACGGGGTTGACATCCGGTTTATTCTACCATCTACGTCTGTGCAGGCGGGATAAATGATAAAATTTCCTCACCGTTCGACGCGCAATGGTTAATGCTACGAGTACGACTGTGCTCTCATATAATTTGAGCTCCTAGCCTAGAAAGTATTTAAGAGCACCAACTTCCCATGGGTCATTTTCGGAAGAGCGTTTGCCAACCTATTAACGCACCATTTTGGGCTAATTTGTTTGAAATAGGGAGAGGCTATTGGTTTTATACGATATTGCTTTGCATATGCGCCAAGGGCATTTTCAACCGCCAAATTTATTCGGGTTTTATACTGTAAGTGGTATTATTATATAATTTTCCTCCAATCATCACTAGGTCTTGTATTAATTTATAGTTTTCAAATTTGAATCTTCAATTTGCTGGTAAATTAAAAAGGTGTGTGGAGGAATGAAATAAAGGGGATCTGACCCCCGTGTTACCCTTTCGTGTGCGTCATTGTTCTGCATAATTTTCGTCCCTTTCATCATTGCCAAATTATTATTGTTTATCCAATCCGTCACTTTCTCCTCGACATCTTAAATGTCTTTTGCGATGCCACACTCTTAATTTCGCCCCCTGCGACTCGTGTATCGTCCGCGCTTTTGTCCTCACTCAGTGTCCCCGGCCTCTCTCCTTCCTGCTGCACCCCGGTCCCTCTTCGCCACCACTCCTTCCTAGGACTCGGCTCTCCTCCTACCCCCTCCTCCCCCATTCGCCACTTTCTCTGTCTTCTCCCGCCCCCTTCTTCTGCCCCCACAATCCACCCTGGTCTCCCTTTCGTCTCCCCCTCTGCCCCTCTTCTGCCCCCCTCCCTGCTCCCCCAGTCCCCTTGCGTTCCCAGCTATTGATTTTATCCTCGGTGTATCCCAAAGTCAGGAGGAGGAGAAGGGGGGTGAGGCGGGAGGAGGTGAAGGGGTCTCCCTCTCGTCTATCTGTCCCTCCCTCCTCAGCCTCGCCCTCTCCGCCCTCCCCACTCACCCCTCCCTCACTTTCGCTTTTTCTACCTTTCTCTCCGCGCTTCGCCCCGCCCCCTTGCCTCCATCCTCCCTCCCCACCCAACCCGCGCCATCTTCATCCCCTCCCTTACCTTTCCCTTCGTCCTTCCCCCTTTCCCTTTCATTAATTTCCTGTCCCGTACTTTCATCCCCCTTTCGTCTCCCTCTATCTCTCTCTCTCCCTCCCTTTCACTCTCGCTTTCACCCAATGGGATCCCTAAAACCCCTCCACCCCCGCATCACACTCCAACCCCACACTTCCATAAGCTCTTTCCTTCTATTTGCCTTCCTTTTTTCTCCTCTCCCATTACCCAGCCATCGGTCTCCTCTTTAATATTCCCCTCGCGTCCCATTCGCTCTTTTGTCTCTTGTCCCCCCCTTCCTCCCTCTTGTACGCTCTCTCTCTTCGTCTTAGTTTCCATTTCTCTTTAATTCGAGCATGTGTGGCTTTCTTATTTCCCTCTCGCTTCTCTCTTCCTTCCCCTCTTCCTCCACATTCTCTTCGATCTTCCCACAAGCACCGCGCTAGTTGCACACTTGTCGCGGTCTTTTCACGCCGCATGGGCCCCCCTATAGCCGTATGTGGGCGATTTCTGTCGTGGTGGGTGTCGCAAGCCTTAGTGGATCCAGACCCACTTAAAATGTGGATTTCCCTTTTCGGTTTCTTGTAGGGAGTCATCCGATTCTTCATAATTTTAAAAATTGGGGAGACATTAAACTACGTCCTTGGTTGCCTCATTTCTTTCCACCACTTCTCTTTTGGGTGTCCTAAATCGCAATGTGATGCAATGGCGCAGTTCAGAAGAAAAGCAATTTAAATTGTGCATGTGCCCTGGTCTGCCGTAAATATAAGTAGAACCCCATATCCAAGGCAGCCATTGCGGAATTACAAGGACGACGGTAAATATCTGTTCCAGCACCCCAAATGAGGAAGATGTATATTAGTAATTTCAGTAGCGTTGTATCTTGGTTTTCTGGAATTCTAGTGAGTGGAGCAGCGATTTAGAAATGAATTTGTGCTTTCATCTGTAATTATGTCACTTTGTTTTCAATTTTCGTATAATATCGTCCCTAGGCGTGCAGTCTACGAAGTACTCAGTGCTTTGTTAAGTATTTGATATAGTAAATATATATTTGTATATATTAGTTCTATTCATCCAATTAAAGGGGGAGGAAGATACTGAGTTTATTGCTGATATGTTTTAATGCTGTATAAAGGCTTGATTTTTTCGACATTCAGTTGAATTAACCTGCTCTGACTAGGAAAGACTTGCATTTTCTGTGAATCAACGCACAAGCTGGCGTTCTGTGTTTCAGCTAATTAATACATAAATATTGTGAAGTGATTATTCATTGTTTTGAATCAGTATACCAAATGAATCCTGATTTTTGGTTAGAAATACCATTCATTAAAACTGTAGTTTACCTTCCAACGAGCATCATATAAGTGTTTTCAGGAATATGCAGTGAATGCCAGAGTCTCGTAGATAGAGAAGATGGAGAGCTATATTTTGGGTATTGCCAAACTTTTCAGACCGAATTTCGCATGGTTATTTCCTCGCGAATCAGGGTATGCTGCCAAATGCCCGATGGCATGGCACATTAAGTGTTAGCCTTAACCATTTCTTTCCTCTGTATACTCTACACGATTCCTTCGCTTGTAGTAAAATTCACTTTATCTTTTGACGGTTTCAGGTAACTTAGCTTTTTCTCTAACTTTTCTCGGCGATAGGTTTATCGGGCAATCGATTCCCTTTTCCTTTGCTGGTCTTGGAATCATTCCTCTTATTTCTGCTTATTATTTTGCAAGAATGTACGGATTTATCCTCTTTGCCTCTTTCTGAAAAGTATCCCAAGGAAAATTTAAATACGTGGTCCGAGCAAAAATTTGGAATCAGGAATATGCATTAAATACACTCTTTTATTCCAGCCAATAATTTACATTATGATGGCAGCTTTGATTTCCTGAGTCAGAACATTAAATAGTAACGGGGAAATTGTTTGTATATATCAATTACTAACATTATCCACGTATTACCCGCCGAAAGTGGATTCCTTATGATGAAAGTGATCCTCTGCCTTAAGTTATGTTATAGCATGATTCAAATCAGTTTTGCCTTCTGTTTGTCATTAATTAAAAATAGCAATTTTCCACAAATAAATTTAATGCGATCGGTTTCAATGTAACTACATCATCTGTTGTAACATTGAAACCGATCGCATTAAATTTGTGTTATGGAAAATAGCTATCTTTAATTAATCATGATATTCCACCGTACCACGCCTGAAACGTCTCTTTTTATTCTATTTGTCAATTATTAATTTGCACCCACTTTTGCGTAAGATGACACTCTCGAAATTTTCTTATTTATCCCGTTCCTAATCGTCTGTTCATGCAGTGATTTCATTACATGTTCTGAGTAATAACTTTAGTAATCACATTTTTATAGTACCGTATTGTGACTACAAATAAGTATTCCTCGTGAAGTTTTGGGATGGCAGAGAAGAATTTTCAAACTATATCGTAATTTATAAATTTTACACTTTCAGGCTTCACTTCGTGGAATTGCTTGATGTGCATATTAAATGAGTATATTATATCGTAATTACTTATCATTTCTAGGGTTCATTTTGTTTCTGTCCTCCGCAGTATTCTACCTTCTTTTGTTTTCGCATTTCCTTGCGCTGACAATAATTCGTCCTTAGTTTTAATTTCCACTGCATTGTGCCATGTTGTGTCATAGAATGTAGTAAATGAAATTTCATTTTCCTGTATTCTTCTCTTGCACCATGTTTCCATTCCGATAGATTGGAGCTCTGTGAAGTTACGTGATGAACGAACTTGGATTTCATTCTTGCGGTTTTAGGGAAAGTTAGAACATTTATCGTATTTGAAAAATAGGGACGGTAATTCATAGAATGAAATAGATGAGTGAATAATATGTGTAACATAAGAATTCACACAGTGAAGACATTTATTAATTACCATAATATGTGATCGTTGGCGTAAGGAAAGTATTTTTGAGGATTAAAATATTGAATTGAAGGTTTTGTGTCCCAGGAAACAATCTTAAAGGAAATTATAACCTACTGAAATAAGAATAGTGTGAATGAAGGATGAAGCAAGCTACAGGAAATGAAAGAAATCGAGAAAGTGTTTTCAATGGTCTCGTGGCAGACTGTGTAGAAGTAATATAACTGTATATGAGGATAAGGTGTTTTGAGCGCTCTACGGGAGTCGTTGGTTGGAAATGTGGCGGAAATTACGTGGGGTTGAAAATGCCAATGGTGTAAGCGAGAAGCCATTATGGGTAAGTATTTTGAGGCATAAATTTCAATACCACTCCAACCCGAACCGAATTAGTCCATGTCGTGCTCCGTTTCCCTTCGACTTTTTTTTCCTTTCGTTCCTCGTCCTTCTTTGCTTTTGCCTTACCTCAAAGCTCCTGCTCTCAAAACGCCCTCGCTCTAACCAGTCATGTCCCCAGGGATCAGCATCGCTTCCCAGAGTGCGTTCCATATCTCTTCGCGTTTTTAGCCTTTTTTTATTTTTGAACTCTCACACCCTTTCCCACGTCAAATTTCGTCGCATATTTCCTCCCACGACCCATCCTCACCCAACAAGCGTTACAAAACTGTCTCTGATCCCCCAACTTCACTTATAAATACACGAAATATAAACGAAAAGGTCAATAACGTCACCCCTCTCTCTTTCCACTCGTAAAATGTGTAACATTGAAATTTTTAAGTATCGTACGCAACTGAAAGGTTTTCAAAGGAACCCATCGTGTATTTCCTCCTCCGTTCTATCCATTTTTGTATCGTAGCAACGCCCTTATAATTGCTCATGAAGGCGGAAGAGTTTCCGATCCGCTGAGTTAACTGGATGGTCACCTCGCTAAGTAAGCCGAAGTTATCTGTTTTTAATCTCCAAATAGTTTGCATATACGTTGATAAAAACCCTCTCTTTAACGATTTTACAATCTCGGATCCTCTTATGGAGAGTATTAGTTCTTTAAAAGTTACCGTACTGATCCGAAGAAACGAATGTTTGCCATGGAATTGTTTCACGGTCATTGTATTTCGTTTTTCGGTGTTTCTCTTCTCAATTCTATGTGCATGGCTCATATCTTTCCCGCTTATTGCTGATTCATCAAATTACGTGTATAGTTAAATTTCGATGACTATGCTCTTTCTTTGCTCTTGCAGTCTTTGTAAATGCCGGGTTTCCAAGAATCTCCCGCTTCCCTCCGATTTTTTGAATTAAATGAAAAACTCAAGGATTCGTGAAGAATCTGTGAACGTTTTTTATAATGCTTGTTTTTTCATCATTTCGTTTTCTTCTTTAATTTATCCAATTTATAGGCAATGCTTACTTTTGTAGTTGTGTCTGATGAGGTCTTCATTACTAGAAGACATTCATTGGCAATATAATTAAATGAAAAGCACCTAGTAACTTGACTTACGTAAGAGCCCATTTTGCTGATCATTTGGTGTGATTGATTAGAACCAGTATTCATTATCAAAACACAAATTTATTATAAATATATATATATATATATATATATATATATATATATATATATATATATATATAATATGTAATTTCTCTCTTGTGTCCATCATCCTTTTGGTTATGATCCTGAGAACAACTTTAGTCCATCCAGTTCTTGGAATTCTCTGTCATAGATTTATCCATATTATTGTTTATATTGGAGTGGCCGTCCCCATAAGGTCTCTATTTTCGATATGACATAAAGTCGTATTATTTATCCTCCTCCAGTCGACCTTATGTTGACCTCATTTCAGAGATCCCGAAAGAATTCCCGCTTTCCTCGTTTTTCGCCTGCCATGGCGCGCTTTAACCATTTTCTTCTCCACTTGAACGTTGAATGTCCGTGCAGTTGTAACTCGGTGCTCGTTGGCGTTTCTATGTCCACGTTGGGTGCACGCGACCTGCAAGGGGGCTCGTCGCTCCTCCGCGGTGTCCCCGTTCGATGCCGCTCTCTCGCCTCCTTCGACATCTCCCTCCGTATCCTTGGGGTTCCGCTGCCCACACAGCGCCGCGTTAGTCCGTCTGCCAGGCAGCGGCGGCGCACCTAACATTCTCCGCGCTGCGGGTCCACATCAAAGGGCGAAGGCGGGCGCGATTGGACCAGGAATTTTACTTCGCGGCTGTGAGGGGAGGGGGAGCCAACCACATGCAGCGGCCGGCTCGGCTGAATCGATCAAACACCAAATTGAAAGAATTATTCAAGTTGGTTCGTTTAAGCTGTTTGAGTACCTCCACGTTGGGACTGGAACGGTGCTGAATTTTGGTAACGACCTGGAACTTACTTCTAATTTGAGCAGGGTGTGTCATAGATGACTTCCAAGGGAAAATCGTTCAACCCTACGTATGTTTTATGCATCATTGCTACAATGGAGACATTTTCGTTTCACTTAAATGAGGCGGCATGTGAATTAAAAATTAATTACCCTCCACTTACTAATTTGCTGCGGAATTTAATCCAAAAAGTGAATATAAAAGAGTGTCAGGATATACTGTCGGTCTGAAAAATATCTCACTCCTATTGTCCGTCGTCTGAGTCTGTTAAAAGAACGACTCAGAATAGACGCTTTTACCGGAATCGCTTTTAAAGCGGATATGTTTTTAAAATCAAGAAATTACATTGGAACAATTTAATCTCGTCAACCATGATCGCAAGGTAGGCACTCAAGACATAAATCATCGTTTGACGTGAATCCTTTAGGTTTTTCAGTGTTTTCAATCATTATTAGGTAATTTTCTGAAGTTTTAACAATAAATGAATGTTTTACCCTTAGTTTTGTTTTTCATATTTGCCGTTCATAAACATTACAGGTTGGCCATCAACTTGTTCAATATTTGAAAACAAGCAAAGGGACTGTGCTTGAAGTAAAAAGTGAGAAACCTTTTTAGTTACAGGTAGATAGACATTTACGGAGAATCATTGTTTTTCTGATATAACATTAAACAGTGCCTACTTTGTATTGCTTCCTAATGTAATTGAACAAGATTTTTCGTTAACTTTGACGAATGATTTGTTTTTATATTATTAAAACTCTGGAAATTCTTGACCAGTTGACGCGATGCTTCTTGATACATATTGAACAAACAGAAACCGCAGACGGCATTGAAGAGTGCGACTTTCTAAATATGTGAATTTCACAAGCTGTTGTACCCGGTTGCGGAGATCTACCTCGCCTCTTGCGTTGATTATTGTGTTGTTTCTCTAAAGAGCGTAAACTCTCAATTTACGCATCCTTTCCGTCTCTTTTCCATTCTCCTCGCCAACTTTTCCCTCTCGTCTGGGAAACATTAATGCCCCCTTCCCTTCCCGTGTCTCCCCTCTCCCCCAGTCGGTGCTGCACGGCCAGACGTTGCAGTCACCACTAACATCTCCCCTTCCCTCCACTTTTCCTCTGTTTATGACTTCCTCAACATCCAGTCTTATCCTTCGCCGCCGCGGCCTTCGTCTCCCCCTCGTCTCCTCCCTCCGTGCCGCTATCACTCCACTCGTCAGCTCCAACCCGCTTCCTCCTCCTCTTCCTCCACCCGTCACTCCCCCCTCCCCCCTCACGGCACAGCGCCTCACCGCGGGGGTTGCTTCCTCTTTCCCCCCACCCAGAGCTCTTCCTCTCGTCGGCATCTTCCTTTCGCCTTTTCGTTTTCACTTCACTGTTTCCCTGAGCCTTTGCATCTCTCCGACTCCCCCTCCCACACTTGCATCATACGTTTTCTCTTTTGTCGCCCCGTATCGTGCGGCCCATTCTTCGCGTCAATGGTTCCCATGCCGTACTTCGTGGACTCCACGGGTAGGCGTGGGAAGGGATAGGGAAAGGGAACTGAATAAAAAATACTTCAGAATATCCCCATTGGTATGTCAAAATCCCAATACCCGAGGAGTTTTGCGGGATTGATTGTGCTACATGAGGGGTGTTGTATATTTTAATTACGTGATGAAGCGTTTTTATTTATTAGTTATTTCATTTATCAAATATATGTGGCGTAGAATTAATGGCCATATCAGTTTACCAATTATTTTTTTAAAATATGTTTTGGGGAGATGTACATGATATGGTAATTTTCGATCTAAATTTTGGTAGAAATCAAAATGTTTTGGAAACCCTACATCTTTTATTAAATTGAAGATTGCGTGTTTAGCTATGTGATGACATACATGTTAGGTTAAAATTCAGTATATTTTCTTATGTTTAATGAGTACCATACAAATAATAACTTAAAGTAATTAAAATTAATAAAATACAAAATTAATTTAATTTATTTCCTTTCAGGTAAGTAATCAGTTCTCCAATAAGGGCTATGGAACTTCTTACCGATGTTTCGTAAGTAATCATCACCTTCCTGTTTCTGAAACATTTAATACTTAATCCATTATCTGTCGTTTGCGTTGTTGAAAAACAGACTGTGAAATATTTTTATATTTATATGTATTACTAATTTTGCGTGACATGTGCTTGAAGCACAAAACTTAATATTCATTTGCAATTTTCAAAATGACTAACCGTCGCCTGTTTCAGCATCGTCAAACTTTTCGATTTGATAGAAGGTGTTAAAATTTTGTTTTTAGAGATATTTTCGTGCAGAATACGAAAGATTATGCTCAGGAGAAAGGTTGCATTTTCGTATTCCTAATCTGTTAAGAAATACATGATAATTACTCTAGCGATAATGAGTTAAAGTGTCACAGTTTTCAAGTAAAGTAGCATGATAATTGTTTTTCAGTAATTATATTACGTAAGTCAGTTTCCCCTGTATGTTCAGGAGCCGTTAGGGATTATAGTTACCTTAAACCCAACTATTGACAAAACTATGAAGTATCAATGAATATTGAAGAATACTCGTGTTTTGTGATTGTGATGTTTGCTTTAATTATGAGGTTAAGGATTCCATCACATGCATTAAGGCTTAAAGTATGAAAAATATTTAACCTCACGAAAGTTTTTCAACAAAAAAAGGTTAAGCAAACAGTGATAATGACCTCATGCGTGTCCAGTGAATTAAAACGTACGTATACCTTACGTTGTTTTAATATGTAAAAATCCAACGAACTTCTTTATTTAACGGCCATCTTCATTTAAGCTGCGTAAAACCTCACGAATGCCCACATGCCGGTGTGTGCGGCACCATTTGAAGCTCATTCGAGGGCTACGCAAGATAATACGGGTAAATACAGTCATTTTTTGTAAGTATCAGCTCCACGGTCACATGACATTCTTCTCATTGCACTATTGCGCGATAGTTAATCAGCAGTTCGAATGTTAGATCCAGGGAGTCATTGAAATTTTTTAATAAAATTCATTTTTCACGCTTCTTTTTGGATTTATCACTTTTGTTAATTGCTTCTGTTAGTTTTCTCGCACCCGTGCATGTCCTAATTTAATATGCCCGTGTTCAAAAATACTGCCTTAACGATTGAGTCTTCCGTCACTGCTGTCCATTATCAAGTGGAAGGAGGGAACGTTTTGACGGATCAACAAGGTTTGGAGAGATGACGGTAAGGGTGTGTTCTAAATGTCAGAGAAGCTTCAAAGACCAACTTACCTGCTAGACATCACGTATGCATTTTGCAAAAATATTGTAGGGGGCTGAAAGGAGTGGCAGTGGCGATTCGTTTCTTTGTCTTGTTCATTTTCATGGCGTTGCCGTATTACTGACGTCATTTTAAATATTTTTGTGGGATCGAATTGATGACCTTGACGATACCTCTCGTTGTGAATCTCATTTCTCATTCTCTCTGTTGCTGTTTTGCTATTTATTTTCTGCGTAACTTTTCTGCACGATGGCACTAAGGAAACAAAGCTGTAATAAATCCCATATTTTAGTGTTATATTACTGCGTGCTTACCTCTTATACGTAGGGAAGTATTTCAAAGTCAGATAGCGTAGTTCATGTACGCTGTTAACCACAGCTATTCACCCGAATGTTGCTTAGATACGCGAGGGCTCACTTTGTACTAAGCCCTGTGAGTGAGGAAGTACTGAGGCGCGTGAAATCTACACACCATGGTTTCCCAGTAAGATCTGGTACCCGGAAACTTGCACAGTTTGGGTAGAGCGGTTTGTACCCAGAGGCCTCTGCGAATCAAACTCTCCTCTGGTTAGTAACCCAGCGCTCTACCCAGTGGGCTACCATGTCTCACGTAAAATGAAAGTTATTTTCGGGTGGAATCATTGCACATTTATTTGAGTAATTAACATCCAAGCAGTATTTACTATAGACGCCGCCTCTCGTGCAAGGAGTCACTCACCACCATACACCCTTGCGGTGGCTCTCTGGATACCATGTAGGAGACGTAACTTCTACCGAAATCCCCCCACTCTGGAGAGTCTCTCTCTTCCCCCCCCGCCCCCTCCCCGCGTGCATCCCATCCGGACCACCCACCCACGCCCACTCACTCAAACGGCACCTCCCCGCCTCCCGGCCGCGTGTTCCCTCTTCGGTTGCATCCGCCATAATGGTTTAGACCTTGAAGACTGTGAACTGCGATGTCCCCCCTTCCTCCACACTCCGTCATTCCCCTGCATTAAGCATTGCATCACACTTCGTGTGTCCACCCTTTCACTCGAGCCCCGCTACTCGTCTCTCCGACCGTTCCCCTCCCCCCGCGTCGTCCCTTTTCGCCTCAGTGCCCCTCCCTCCTCCTCTTGTGCACCCCATAGCCCCTCGGTATCTGTCTCCCTCCCTCCCTCTATTTCTCTCATACACCTCCTTCCACCGTTACTGCATGCGCCCATGACGTAAGGAAACTGACAAAAGAGGGTTGCCAGGATGTAGGCGTGTAGCCTGTCAACTCTTGTAAAATGCCGACGCTGTTCAGAGCGGCTTATAAATCAAGGGCAGGGAAGGGATGGATGCAAATAGCCCAAGGGATGGGAGGAATGGTGATATATCGGTCACAGGGTGTCCCGTGATGAGGGAGGTGGGAGCTTATCTCAGGATGAGTCCGTTCATGCAGCCTCTCGCCGTCATCAAGTGTCCAGGTAGACTTGACGACAAGACAATAGCTCCCCACTGACACCTCCCATGTCAAATCCAAGCCACACCCTTTCAGGGAGATCGGATTTGGTACGATATGCTACTTAGTTTTCTTCTTACGCTGAGTGGTTGGGTTCAGACTCTTCGGTGTCGTATTTTTATGTTATCCAGTGTCCAGTTGTTTGCCATTTGAAGAATTCCATTGGATTAAAGATTATATCCGGGCCTCCATGTCGGCTTTTATTACTTAACCCGCAAGTGAAAACTTCGGGTAAATTGAAGATCTAACAGACTAAGAAGAGTGTTATACGATGCTAATTTTTGATCGTATGTGAATACGTCCTTATGGACTATGATGAGTAAATTGTTCGAGTTATGTTTCTTTTAATTGAAGAAGAGGTAAAGAGAAACCAGTTATGGTGATGAGAGTTCTGTCAAAGAACTGGTCAAAGGAAAGGTTTACCGTCTCTTTCAATGTGTTTTAGATGAAGTAGTCTCTATGCGTCAGCAAAGCGTGTCAGAAGAATAATGAAAAACTCGCTATGAGTGAGAGTTAGCACAAGACTCCCGATATGGGAAGTCCGTCCATTAGAATTTGATTTCCCGTGTCAGCCTCTCATTTTCTTTTTAGTCTTCATATATTACCCCCTTCATCACTACTATAGACAATAGACCAACATTGTCCAAAATGGGTTTCTTATGAAAATAGAGATTTATTCATTTTACTTTCCAACACCAAAGTGAACTCGAGAAGAGTTAAAAACGTACAAAAAAAGAAGCTTCTGGTAAACTTTTAAATTATACCTAAGCTGAGGCTACCTTCAAATCAGAAATACATGGGTGGCCAACATTTAAATAAATCGTGAGAAATTAGGTGAAAAATAATAAATAAAAGTGATAAAAAAAATAAAAATAATAACTGAGAGGCAAATAAAATTGGACACGTGGTGTCCAGAGGATTATCGACTCTACAGAATTCTTTCGCCTTTTAGTTAAAAAATAGAATTAGACAACAATTCACGTTTTGCTATAATGGAAGTATTGCTACTATTTTAAATAAATCATATCTATAGTTACCTACCTCACTGATTCTCAATATGTCAAAATCGACTTATTTCCTGCTCTTCAATTATAAATTGCCACTTTTAAAGGACGTTAATTGTCAATATAATAAAATCCGTGTTGTCATATATTAGTATCTCTTCAAAAAATGATAATCAAAGTTTGTATGCCAAATTTATTTTTCACATCGTTTGATCATCGACTTTAGGGAGATATAAATGCCTTGTCAAAACTGAGCCAGTTAATCTATATTTATCGGGAGATCCTAGAAGCTCGTGTCATCTCTGATATACTCGGTGAAGGACGGAGCGAAGACTTGAGCTCCCTTTGGAATGTTGAGGTCGGGAAATCCGATATTTTAGGAATAGTTGACTATGTTCCAGGGTTTATATTTATTCGCGATTTCTCGCTAGGCGAATAAATACCCAGCCACGCTCGGCGTTACACTGTAGTTCCTAATTGCTTCGTTCTTCATTATCCGTTGACCTTCAGTCGATGACAACCTCTCCCCAGTCCGTGGATGTTAGCCTCCCCTTCCCAACGCACCCCACTTCTCAGTCTCCCACCCTCAATCCCGAGGAGAAGAACGCTGGTGCATTTTGCCTTCACATTTTAAAGCGGCAGCGCGCACGTGAAAGGAATTGCGACACCATTTGGCCCCCGCAAGAACAATGCGCAATTTCCTCTTTACTCCGTTCGCGAGAGCGGGCGATGTCTGCGGTTATGTTGTGTCGTCCCGTCGTCTCTCCCGGCGGGCGAACGAGATAAAACGTCCCCCGTCAGTCTAGTGGTGAGTCCACTTCCTCCTCTCTCTCTCTCTCCCTCCCTCCCCCGTGCCGCCCCATTCTTCCTTCCCTCGTCCCTTTCCACCCCCGCGGGTGTCGGGGACGAACGCAACATCCAGTCGCCGCCCTCTCTCCCACCCTCCCGCCCGCCCGCCCGCCCACGCAAGCCGTCATGCACACCGGGCACGTGTGTGACTGTCGAGAGAGACTGCACGGAAGCAGCGCAGCGGGACGCATTCCAAGATTTCGTCACCGGGGAACGGAGAGATCGGGGAGGGGGGGGGAGCGGGAGAGAGATTGTGGAGAGAGGCAGGGCGAAGCAGGCGCTCCCCTTAAAGCTTAAAGGGATTTTTCTTTAAATCGCCGACGAAAAAAAATATGCATTAGCGTTGGAGGCAAGAGGTTCTCCGCCTGTCTGGCTCGAGGCCGCGAGTTTCACAGCTGCAGTCATTGGCTAGGTTGTGTTTGCACTCAGGGTTGCCACCCGCCGCCTAGCTACGTGTCGGTTTATGACAACGTCCCTCTCTGGGACTCTCATTTTTTTTCGCGGTTTATGGGGCACGTCCCATAAATTCCGATGCTTTTTTTTCTAAAAATTGTGGTATTCGTTCAGGCACCAGCCTGAAGGTACGAATAACTAGCCACCGAGTTCTACGGAGTGTGAAAGAAGATAAAAGTCTATGAAAAACACTGAGAGGAACGACAGACTGTTGCAGTGTTCACTTCATTTTAACATAGCTGGTGGTGGACCAATGGGATTTTCTAAATGTATCCTTTTTAAGATAGCGCTAAAGATTTGCAGGGCTGTTTGCATCTGTAATAAAAAGTACCTGTGTGAATAATTTTACGACATATTGCCTACATTCCCCTCTTTTGAATCTCATTAATTAATAGATATATTGTCCTTTATCATAACACAAGTTGTTTAAAGGTTAACAGCGAAAGCTAATAAATAGCAGTAGCAATGAAGAAGGAAAAATTCACTATTCGCAGATGTAGTTGTGCATTAT
Organism: Hetaerina titia; assembly: GCA_037158775.1. Lineage (NCBI taxonomy): Eukaryota > Metazoa > Arthropoda > Insecta > Odonata > Calopterygidae > Hetaerina > Hetaerina titia. The sequence continues at coordinate 23,352,226 of CM073776.1, read as the reverse complement.
GTGATTTCATATTTTATTGGCCGAGACTGGGATTGGTGGAAAAACAATACCCTTTGAATTCTGGTTCTCGGCGGTACTGCAGTGGTCTAGTCTCTTCCGCAGTAATTTCGGGAATAAATGCCGTTTCATGATTGCATTCCTTCGGGTTATGTATTCCGATCTGAAGGTCATATCTTGTAATTGCGAGGACATAGTAATATCAGAGAAGGAGTCCCTATTCGTTCACATTGTGGGTGTGGTTTATTCAGGAGGATATTGATAATGAGTGAAAAATGAAAGCCGTGAGACTTGCACGTTTAATTCTTTTGTCTACCAAATTATTAATATAAATTATATTCTGAGGATAAAATGGGTAGTCAGCGCCAAAATTGTCGAACGAGAAGGAGAATGCATTTTCAGAAGTGGGCACTGTTGTAGTCCGACAAATTTTATTGATGATTTGATAGAACGAATACTGCAAGCGATTGTAATACATTTGTGTGGAATATTGTCTATGATTCATCATTTATCAAAAAATATATTATATACCTTTTCCTATAGTACTTCTTCACTCTCATGTTTGTGTTTTCGGTGGTACAAGCCACCTTTCTCAAGGAATAGAATGAAGTTCCTTCATTGTGTTTCATATATATATATATATATATATATATATATATATATATATATATATATATATATATATATATATTTTAGTGTATGTGTGTGTGTGGCTCGCGGTAGTCCAGGAGTAGAGCGTTGGAATACTGACCGGAGGGTCCGGGTTCAATTCCCATGCAAGCCTCTCTGGGCACCTGCAGCTCCACTCAAGCTATTTAATTTTTCGGGTACCATATATTTCTGGGAAACCATAACCGACACGGAAAGGAACTGGTCCCCCCAACCATTAATTCTGCTACCCGCAGAATATCGTCGGGGTTAGTACTGGATGAACTCTATCGTACCTACCAAACCGATCTTAAGTTTGATTACCGTGTTTATGTATGTACTGTATGTGTAACTGTGTGTATGTATAGGAGAAATAGACGACACATGAGGAAAAGACAGTAGTTTAGCAGTCATACAACAGCATAAAGTATAGGAACAGTGCGTTTCGTGGCACGCATAGCCAGAAGAAAGAGAAGAGCCACATTGGCCAAATGCTAACCTTAATGGTATTTTCCTCTTGTATAGTTCATTTCTCCTTTGGTGGGTGAAACAGCTCCTTAGCGCCATCTCTTTGTCAACGAATTGGGGCACTTGGTTACGTAGAAGACCCGCAGATCTCAGTGTAAATTACGTGTCCTCGAAAGCTCGAGTGGTTAGAGCATCGGCCCGGCAAGCCGAAAGATCCGGTGTTCAAGCCCCAGTCAAGGAAATATTTTTGCGCTTGTGATCTGCTCGATTCCGCCTTTCCCGCCTATCCTTTGTTCGTCCTTTTTTTGTGTTCCTGTCCCTTTTCTTTGTTTTCCTCCACCTAGGGCTTGGGTGTTTGTAATCGTCTCCATATTTTTCACTGTTAATAGTCTGATGTAAATGCCAATAAGTGCTGTTTTCGGACTAAGACTAGATAAATAATTATCTATTTCCTTAAATTATAAGGGGGGGGGAAAACTCCCCTGGCCGTAAAAACGGCCAGTGGAGTTTTCCCCCCTTATAATTTAACCTAGAGGCCGTAGAGCTCTTGATAATTCTTACTATATCTATTTCCTTGTGAATGAATATTTGTTCACCGTATGGCGAGATTTCGTGTTTAAATGTTTGTGTGTATATACAAGGATGAGAACAGTTTACGTATCTCGGAAGTGTTTTGGACCAACACGGTCAAAGTAGTAGGGACGTAAGGAGAAGAATTCCCCTAGGCAAGGAGGCTTTCTCAAGGAGGGATTTGATGACGGGGACTTTGAGTAGGGACGTTAAGAAAAGACTCTTAAATACTTTGATATGGAGCGGAAACGTGGTCGCTGAAGCAGGAGGATGGACGTAGACTGGAGGCTTTTGAAATGCGGGTGTGGAGAAGAATGGAGAAGGTGAAATGGACCGAAAGGAAAACAAATGAGGAAGTATTGGGGATAGTGGGTGAGGAGAGGAGTTTGTTGAGAGAAATTCTATGGAGGCAGGAAAAATGGATAAAAGGCGTATTGAGCGGTAGTGGAATGTTGAAGAAGGTAATAGAGGGGAGAATGTTGGGCAAGCGAGGAAAGGGCAGGAACAGGATAGGGATGTTGGACGGAATGAAGGGAGAAAGGAAGTACGCGGAGATGAAGAGGGACCTGATGTAGAGTAGGTTACGGGATTGTGTTTTGTTTGGAGTTACAAAATATTTATTTGTAGTTATGTCCATCCAAAAACCTACCTTAACCGGTAGATTACCTAATATACACAAGGCTGGAGGCCAGCAATATATACAGGCCTGTATATGCGTCCGTTTTATTTCTCTATACTTTTATAGTTATATTAACATATCCTACGTCGTCCCTGCTCAAAAGAGAGAGAAAAAGTGGGAGATGTATTTCGTCATGGGCACGGCCCACACTGATGTCGGAGACATTCTGCTGAGGCCTCAAAAATTATTGGGTGAGAGCAGTTCTGCCTCACCCCATGGAAACCGTTCTAGCATTGTTGGAAAGTTGGCACAGCTGTCTACTGCTGATTTCGCTGAGGAAATATTTCCTTGGCTCTTGGGAGTGGCGGGGGAGGGATACGGGAAGGGAGGGCGGGCTTTCAAACGTGGCCTCGACAGACCAGGCTGGAACATAACACACTGGATATACATACGTCTGCGGTGCACGTGCATTCTGAGAAATGAATTCGTTAAAGCGAATTGAGAGCGAGTGCTTCACGCTGTGCTCTCAAGACGATTTCGGCTATAAGTGTTCATTCTCAAAGAGCGGAGACGTCCATTTCGCCGCCCGAGAAGCGAAACACTTGACACTGGAAAAAGGTCCTTTGAAACTGACTCATTTTGCTGCCAAATCTTGTAGTTACGCACTTGGCTCTTGTCTTGAATATTCTCCCTTGGGAACAAGTTAAATATCTCAACGGGAAGGTTAAACAATGTTGAGGTAATTTGTGTGCTAAGAGGAATAAAAAGAATATAACTGCAGACTTATGACAATGTTCTCATGATTTAAAAGTCACTTTGGTTGGCTTGACCTTGTGGAAACGGACGTTGTGACTTAGATAAAATGAATTGAAAGTCTCGTCTCTCACGAGAGCGTATTTAGATGCTCACAAATCTACAAAAGAAAATAAATTTCCACAGCTTACAACGAAACATTGTTTTAAAATTACATTAGATAGCCTCCCATCTCCGAGTCGAGCTTCAACGAATTGATCGTATGGCACACATAAATGACCATATTACTTCATTATCAAAAAAAAATCAGACGCTGCAATACTTGTAGATTAATATAAGAAATAAACCGCGGTCCATAAAAATTGTTTCTATTGTCTCAGTCTCGTCAAAAATGCGACGTGCGTAAGTATTTCTTCATTGAATGTTATTAAATAATTTTCTTTGGATTCTGTACCTGGTATTCTTTCGACCGCGTGTGTATTGAGTTCTTAAAAATATTTTCTAAATCGCCAGTGAATGGACATTGTACTTGTTCGGTAGGTGTTGCATCTACTAATTATTATGACTTTCAGCTCAAGTTTGGTGGGACCTCAGGTAAATACCCTGAGCGCTAAATATTGGATGTTCTATTGAATTATTGAACGAGCCTCTTAAATTGTTCTTCATGACGATTTTTAATCCAGCAAACATTTCTTCCCTACCAACATCTATGACAGTTTTTCACCGATCAAAATGTTTTAATTTCTCCTTTTTCTGACCGTACTCGGCGAAATAATTGCACGCTCCTCTCTCCGAAAATTGCCAACAATTTAGATGGAAACCTTAACGTGACGGCGTAACACTTGAACTGCATAGTAATTATCTCTCCGTTGCATTTCTTCACTTTTCCCGGAATTATCATTACCTTTTTAGATCTTATCCGATGAATGTGACTCGCCCATGCAAATGAATTTCTGCCTTGCGTATTAAGATTTATATGCTTCGATATCTTAACGATCGAGCCTGTCATCGCCGAGCAGCATGCCAAGTTTTTGGAATGCAGTCGATGTTGCTGGCGTTACAAGGAACCGCCGCAGTTGTTATATTGTGTGTGTTTATACATATATATATATATATATATATATATATATATATATATATATAGTCACTTTCTTGGAAAACCCACGAACGTGCACAATAATGTAAATTCACTAAATAGTCAACACAAACACAGAAACTAAAACATATAAAAGAGGGACTCACTGGTTCTCGAATTTTCGGTGGTGCAACCACCTTTCTGAACAGAACTGAGGCAGTACTGTTCCTAATTCCTCTTGAGAAAGGTGGTTGCACCACCGAAAATTCGAGAACCAATGAGTCCCTCTTTTATGTGTTTTAGTTTCTGTGTTTGTGTTGACTATTTAGTGAATTTACGTTATATATATATATATATATATATATATATATATATATATATATATATATATATATATATGTATAAACTTGGAAAAGACGCTCTCCGGCGACGCACAAACACACAAACACTAACACACTGATAACAATACTGATTCTGATGACGACGGCCGTGCCGTCGAAACGTAAATATCCAATGTAAGTGTCCTTCTTTTATGTTTCTATGTGTGTGGTGTTTTTTGTGTTAGTGTTTGTGTGTTTATATATATATATATATATATATATATATATACATATATATATATATATATATATACATATATATATAGTGCGTCGCCGGAGAGAGTTCCATTTCAAAGATACATAAATAAATAAATATATATTTTTTATATTCTGCATATATATATATATATATATATATATATATATATATATATATATATATATATATATATATATATATGTTAAGACAAGACTCGTAAAAATACTGATATGGAGTGTAGCTATACGGCGCGGAAATGTGGTCACTGAAGCAGGAGGATAGTCGTAGACTGGAGGCTTTTGAAATGTGGGTTTGGAGAAGAATGGAGAAGGTGAAATGGACCGAAAGGAAAACAAATTAGGAAGTACTGGAGATGGTGGGTGAGGAGAGGGGTTTGTTGAGAGAAATCCTATGGAGGCAGGAAAAATGGATGAAAGGCATATTGAGCGGTAGTGGAATGTTGAAGAAGGTAATAGAGGGGCAAGCGAGGAAAGGGCTGGAACAGGATAGGGATGTTGGACGGGATGAAGGGAGGAAGGAAGTACGTGGAGATGAAGAGGGACCTGATGTAGAGTAGGTTACTGGATTGTGTTTTGCTTGAAGTTACAAAATGTTTATTTGATAGTTGTGTCCATCCAAAAACCTACCTTAACCGGTAGATTACGTAATGATAATAATATATATATATATATATATATATATATATGGTAATCGGTTGCGTTACTGTGACTTATCATTACTGGGAGAAGTCAATTAAGAAAAATTAGATATCAAGTTATTAGTTTTGCTTATACTATGAATGGAAATTTACGGTTTAAATATTTTTAAAATTGTGAACATCGGTATGATAAAGCAATCATTTTCTGCTCTCACGCCAACTTTAAACTATAACATGTTCTTATTCAATATTTATTCGGTAATAGCTTTGTTATTATGCTTCAATTTGCTTCGTCGTTTCTTCGTTTGCAGTTGCGTCCTCTGTAGCTAGAGGTCTGTTCCTCCTCCACCACGACTGTAAAGTTTAGGACCATGCAATATATGAGATCCTGGTTACAGTATGTATACTCGCAGTTGTGCGTGTGGGCCCTAGACCAGTAGAAGCAGTTTCAGTTTTCAGTTTCCCTCTCCCCCCGAAACGGTAAAGCCCCATATCGATTTTGAGGAGGCATTGGCTCTCTCCTCGACCCGTGCAATTTCCCTTTCTTCGGGCATTCTTCATCCATTCCGTGGGAATCGATAGCCGAACGTCGTCGGGGGGCGACTGCATTGCTGTACTCGAGAGAGAGAGAGAACGAGAGGGAGGAGCAACCGGGGAAAAGAGGGGGTGTGGGTTGGGGGGTCAGGGGTGATGGGGAGGGTGGGGGAAGGATTGGATGGTGAGCGGGAAGATACACAAGGGAGCGGTCGGGAAGGAGGGTCGGGGAGGGAGGGGCATGGGGAGTTGGGGGGAGGGTTGTGCCGGTTGGTTTGTATGGGGTGGGCGATGGAGTTGTGGGGAAGAGCTGCTAGCAGGGGCGGGCGTGCTGGCGAGGGTCAGCCACGGGGAGAAATGTGGGGAGATGGGTGAAGCAGTGGGGAAGAGAAATAGCCGGAGACACTGCTGGTGCCGTGGAGGGTGAAGGAGAGAGAGAGACGAGGGAAAAGCCGAGAAATCGTGCTGACAATCATCTTTTAATCAATGGAATGATAGTAGTTTGGTGAATAATGAGCTAAACGTGGAAAAATATCTCTCACTGGCCGTGGACAATCGAACCTCGAATGTTGAGGGAAATTATTATTAAATTGAGACCTGAATGGTTATTCTTAAAAAATAAGGTGACTTATGATTTTGTCTTTTTTTATAAAAACTCTCAAATCCTTTTTAATGGGATGTATGAATATAGCAATTCAGAATGAGTGTACGTATCTATTTCTAAATATGATTAAATATTATTTGATATTTATATATAGGTGTGTGTTTATACGTACATACATCTCAATATCAATGCAAACATATTTTCATTTTCTTTGAACAGTTGAGTACCATAATATTCATCAGATTCTTAGTGAGTCGTTGAAATATTTTTTCTTTCGGACTAGGAAATTAACCTTATCCCATCCGTGACATTTTTTTTCATTTTTTAAATTTAGCATACACGTATTTTGTGGAAAAATCTATTGTAAGTTGCTTCTTTTCCTCCGCACCTGTCTTAAATTCTAATTTCACCATTTTTCAGCGAAAAGCATTTATTAAGGCTTCAATTCCCTCTGCGCATATTTAATAGAAACTGATGTAGCTCCTTGTATAAAAACTATTTACTGAAAGGTAGTCGAAAAGCGTATTAATCTAGCATGCATCGCTCCTCATTCGAAGTGAACTCGTTGAACAGTAGAATGCTTTTTTATTCATGTTGATGTACATGCGAATAAGGGTATAAAAAGTGAATACTGCATTAGGTAAATGTTAACGAATAAGCAGCATTTAAATATAGCCACGTGGCCTACGGAAGAAAAAGTATCGAAGGGAAATCGATTCGGTAAATTTTTATCCTATGAAACGTAATACTAAATGCCCTTCTTCATTTGAAATTCATTTTTAAGCCCTATAAGGACGTGCTACTTAACACTGCAAAAAGTGTGCGATCATGATAATCTGTCAGATGTTATTGTGTTCCTAGCCTACCTCCAAAATGACCTTCGAAGCCCTTGTTTTTCTTCTCAGAAAGGTTTGGTCACAATTGCAACTTGTAGGACACGTCAATTTAATGAATTACCATTGTGTCTTCCGTATTCGTTTTCTACAGCATTAGATTTTGCCAGTAAATATACCCTTTCGGGGCAAATTTATTGTTTTGCACTAAGTCCTAATCTTTCTTAGTCTAGAAAAATAGGAAATATGTCTTTATTTTTGTCAATTTGTTCCGACTCGGAAGCACGTAAATGCTCACTATCGCAGATGCCATTTGGTAGAAACGGGGTGGAAATGAAAAAATAGGTACATATTTAAAAATAATTGTCTATCGGTGTTTAATAATTCAATGACTGTGTCACGTAAATTTTTTTATTTGCTTTTCTCGTTAGCAGTCGGCGAAAGTAAGAAGGGCGTGTTAAAATTGGTTTGCGTGGGCGAGTCGATAAATTAGTCCCTCGCGTGACCAGTTTCTTTCTTAGTTCCTCTCTCTTTTTCATGTGTGACGTCTATGTTTGCGTGAATGGGTGTCAATATGACAGACAATTACATGCACCTTCTATGTATCAGCTTTCTTTCGGATACATGCCGTTTGGGCCAATCTCATATTTAGCCAGCTTTTTGTATAATTATGGTATTAGCTGTATTCAAATTATGGTGAGAGTATCGATAATTGAACCAGACTGTGCTAACGTTAGTAAACTGATAGTCGAGCTGTCGACGTAGTGACCTAAAAATGAGATCGTTAGAGGCTTTTAAAGTGGTGTCTAACGTCTTATGTTACAGATACTTCGTTGAGGGAGGAGAAGTTTCAATTGGATGATTTTGAAATGTGGGTATTGATGATTGTGGATAAAATAAATTACGTAGACATGGAGGGACATAGGTTGGTCGCGTTAGGTTTACTGTAAAGATTTTGGAGGGAGAAATTTAAAGAAAACCGAAGTATTGTATGGAAGTTGATGTTAAGATGTTGCGGAATGTGGAATGCTACCATAAAACTGGAATGTTACGCATGTCATTCGGAGTTAGGAAGAGAATGGGCACTTTTTGGGCCCGGCTTTAGCTTCAGATGCTAACTCTTCGAAGCTGAAGAAGTCATTAGTGTCAGAAGAGGGTCGTTTATAGCTTATGCCATGCAGAAGAATTTCAGAAGTCAAAATAAATGTGTGTTAATCTTCAGGGGCCATCTAAAGATTACCTTCGCGCGATAAATTACTTGCAATAAAAATAGCTGCTTCGTCCTTTCCTCGAATCTCCCTTCCTAACGCGCCCGGCTCCCAACAATTGGGTTGGCGAGATTCTTTTATTTTTTTGGCGTGCTCCGGAGTTGGAAGACGTGGAGTACATGCACAGGCCCAGACGTCTCCCATCCTTGGGAACTCAGACGAGAAGCCTTAGCATACACCGACCTGTCCGCCATTCCACATTATCCGGCGAGAGATTTGGGGGGTTTCTTGAAGGAGGAGCTTATGGTGTTCTTATAAATCCTGCTGACATATGACCGTGACCGAGAGCGAGGCTTTGAGTCTATTCCGTCCCCCGTTTCGTTTCGCTCATCGTTGGAAATAAAAATGAATATCGAACGAGTTCCCGGAGTGGATTTGATGTCTTGGGAGGGGGACTTAAAATCAAACCGCATTTGAGGGAGGATCTTTAAAATTGTTAAGACTTGTTGAAGGGGAAGATGCAAAATCGATTACATTACCTCGCATCCTCTGACATTTTCTGTTATTATCCATGAAGTTGTGTGCCATTCGATGTAAATGACCAGTGCAACATAAAGCTTGGATAATGTTCAGTTGACTTGTCGCTTGGAAATACACAAAGTAAGTGTTAACGTGGATTCACCTAAACTACGCTATGAAATTTGATCTTTTACTTATAAATGATTGCTGCGTAATTAGATTGATTTGCATTTAAATTAAAAATATGAAGGAAATTTGACATATCACACCACTTTCACAGCTTATCTCGAGTTAACTAATGTAGTGACATTTAAAATTTCATTGGCATTCAATTACCTTGAAAATCCTGAAGTGGTAAATTTTATTTCTAAGGATAATCCTATCATTATCCCTACCTACCCAATAATGTTGAATTATTGGCTTTTCCTATTACCCAGTTCAATTTAACTTTCTAACCGTAATTTTTCTGCGTTTTTCAGCATGATGTTTGCAGATGAATACGGTTTTATCTCTTGATCATTTCAAAAAAGATTGTCACTGTCTAGCGTTCTTTTTTTACCCTGTACGAGTAACAATGCAATTAGTGGTTTAGTTCAAAGAACTATGGGAGATGCCGCGACTGTAACTTTCAACGAAGTCATCCACTAATATGCATTAAAATTAAGAATTTTCAAAGTTAAAGAAATCATACGTCTAAACCGGGATTCGAACCCGTATCCCTTGATCTCCGGCCAAGGGCTTAAGTAGTAGCTGCAAGGTATTCAAGCTACCGAGGCCTCTTATAACGTTTCGAAATTTTGGGAGTTATTCTAAAACTAATGGCAAAACGCCAAATTCTCAAGTCTCATGATTTAATATCATATGTTTGTTATACTATGCTATCATATGCTTGATGTTACATTTCTGATATTTATTATTGTAGGAAGTGAATATTTGAAACTAAAATGGAATTTTCTCCTGCTGTTCTGAAAGCGTGAAAATCATTTAGAGAAATTTGTTGCTTTCAAGTACTTTATGTACACGGTGTAGTGATATTGGTGCACATTCAAGAAATAAGTATTTCCGTTTTTTATAAAATGCGTATTTAGGTAAATATTGATAAAAAAAAGTTTTATTGCTTTCGTGTTAGTTTGGCCCTCTCCTGCTGAAGCATTCGGTTACTTATTCCAGTTTCTATTTCCCTATATTTATTGGGCTCTTGGGAAACTTATTTCATGTCTTAGACTTTTCATCTTTTCACGCTTAGACGCTTATCATTTCTTTGGGTGGCGTAAACCTTTAAAGTTTTATTTCTCCTTCACGACTTAGGCACTTTGCTTTCTCCGCCAAACAATTGTCTACCTGTAGTCCCACCCATGACCTCGAGACGAAAACCGCCAATTCATCCCCGCGAATGCTTTCCTGTGCTTCGTGAATCTAAGGGGTGTTGTCGGTTGTCTGAAGGCGAGTGAGGCCCGTCCAGACAAGCCTTGCTTATCGTTCCCGATTTCATGTTTGCATTCCTGCTGTGCTCTCAAACCCGCCCAAGTCTCTAGCTACGTTTTCACGAGTGCGGGCAGAGCGGCGCTAAGCTTATTCGGCCCTCAGGGGTTATGGGATTCGCATAACAACTTCACGACTACATCAGAATTCTTCTCCCTGATTGATCGCACCAACTTCTCACCTCGAAGTCCGGCTTCGTGATGAAGTAGCGTTGAGGTTGGTTCGAGTTTGATGCACCTCCTGCCGGAATGTTTTTCAATCACAAAAGTATCTTCAAAGGTATTTTCAAATACAAAAGTATCAATGCGATAGGCTGTGGGCAAAATGCTGAGCGTTTCGGAGAACTTATCCCATATCCTATGTGGTAACCCTCGAGAACGTCAATGTGCATAATGATTATCCATCCCTCTCTAAGCAACCTCCAAGCTAAATATCTACTTATCTTTAAGGTTTAGTGTTGTGAGGAGGCTGCATTTTCTTAAAGATAAACAGGATAGAATATAATCACCTTCATGAGCTGAAGGTCAAATGTGTCTCCAGCACATTCACTGCGTATTGCGGTGTTGTCAATGAGGGTTGTAAACATTGGCACGTGAATTGTTTGATGAAGCATTCAGTTATTGTGTAATCGGAATATGACCGGCTGGGTATTATTTAAGGTAATGATGGGATTATTATTATTTGTAAAATACCCGTTAAATTAGGCAAATTTTTAAACTACCCGATTAACACAAGCTACCTAACAGTACACCATCTTTTTAATTTCTCCCAGTAATCCTCTGCCCTCCCCCACCATGCCTAGTACTTTCTCGTTTGTTTTCCTTTCAGTCCACCATTGCCATCGCCTCTACACCCTTTGAAGCAAGATGATAGACATAGATAGAAGGCATCTGAAGTAATGCAATATACAGGCGAAAATAGATGCATGGGAATGGATCTAACTCAGCAAAAATATCCTATAAAATATGTTTTATTATTAATTTCAATTTCATTGGATCAATTTGCTAGTTTTCCATTTCATGTATTTTTGATCTGCATTTGAATCTATTAAATTGTAGGGAAATAGTATCCTAACCGAATATATTTATAGATACTCATATTATTTTCGACGTTAGTAATACTTTGGCGCATTTCTCTTTTCTGAAATATATATTAGTCTTTCAAGAATGTTCATAAATTGTCACTCGGCAGGAAGGCGGCACTTGAAAAGTCATGATTTCATGATTTAAAACTCCCGTTCCCTCGCTAATTTCTGCCGAGTGGCTGAAGCTCCATTCTTCCAAGGTTATTTGAAGTTTTTGCCCCAATTGACTTCGTTTTAACCCCGGAGTTGGACTGGGGCATGACGGACGGCACTCGATTCATTAGTAAGAGGATTTGGTTGCCGCTGCGAGAATATTAAGTAAATGTAATGAGGTTTAAGCTAACGTGACTATCGTAAATTTCAAGTTAAATTCATAATTCCGTTCCTATTCCAGTTACATAATTTAATTTCTAGCGATGCGGGCATGGTAGATCGAAATAAATAGAGACATTTTATTGGTTGAGTAATATGATTGATAAGCGTGAATTGTTTTATATTTGCGAAAATTTACATCTGACGAAAGTCATTGCATGCTAAGTTTCGGAGTAATGCGTCGAGTTGGTTATGGGCAAAAAGGCTGTCGTGGTCAAAAATTCGAAATTTTATTCCAAGGAGCTTGAGAAAGACAGAGGAATTAAGACTTGCAGACAATCGGCAACTCTGGATAAGCTATGGGAGAAGCACCTAACTAAACGGTTGCTTGAAACTGTGCATCCACTTTTCTGTCTACTTTGACTTACTCGACTTTAATTTCGGTCGATTTAATTAGGTCAGATGGTCTGGGCATTATAAAGTTCGAATCAATGTGGTAGAAAACATTTTTATCGCACCTATTAGACGGTAGATAATATTTCTATTATTCTGTTTTTCGTTAAATGGAAGCTAATTGGTGACTTGATTGCCAGGGTAAATTTAGGACGCTGAACTTGATTGAGTCACCCTATGCGGCATATGAGAAAATGTTTCGTTTTACACTCCTGCAACGTTTAAAAAAAACTTCTGGGTAATGTTATAAATCTCTTTTATTATTCATCAATCCCATCATCCTTTGACTACTGTAATTTTTATTGCTTCCCTTAATTTCGGCCATAAAATTTGAAATCATCGCCCATTTCACCTCTCCACCCTCTCGCCCTGCAAATGAACCCGCCAGATTTTCCCGTTAACACTCTGAGAGCCCGTTCCTTTTGTTCATTTTTTAATATTCCCCCGAACTGAGGGGATAAAGGTAAATTCACGCCTGTTGCAACTTTTCAATCTCCTACCCCGACCGTGAATTAAATGTACTTGCGAATACATTCCAATCTCCTACAGATACATAGGACTTCGCTAGCCACACTAGGGTATGAAATGTTTCTACACGAGACATGCAACATTAAGTTAAAAGTTTACTTAGGTGTTATTTAACAATAAAGATGTAAATTGTTTGAAATAATGGATGTAATGTTAACTTCACGTACATGCATTACGGTATCTAAGTACAAAATGCTTTTACGTGTGGGAGTGGAGTTCCTTGTCAGAAGGAGACCAGTAAACTAAGGGTTTGATAAACAAATGGCAACATTCTGGAGTACTTAAAATTTGAAAATAATTTTTTTCTCCACGGCCCGATCTTTTGCGGTTGTTTCCTTATCGTTCGTAAGATAAATGGCGTAATCTGTGGGTGCAACACTCAATCTCATTAATCTTATTTTCATGACATGTTTACCTCACTACGATGTGGCCTATTTTCTACAGTTTCTATGAAAGAGGCTCGCTTCTAATTATGCAAAAGGTTTAAAATCTGAAAGTTGACCTTGGCTTCGTGAGTGAATCCCAACCTAGTTCCTCTTGTAGATGGACTAGATAAGCTATCATAATTAAAATAACAACGTTTTACAGAAATCAGCCCTTCTTTGCTGCACACGATCTTATTTGTTAGTGAATTTAACTTCGTAGGCCCATACCATCAGCATATTCTAAATACCTAAGTGGCGAAATTTCTCTTTAGCCCTGTCGTCACTATTCCCCAATACTCTCTTAATAAATCCTAATTTTTTACTGTTTTGCCCACGTATTCTTCGTCTTTGCGTAATCCCTTAGAAATAGGTCGTGCGCAAAGGTAACGCAAAAGTAAATAACCGAGTCTACGCTTTCTATTTCGCTAATGTTAATGCAATAGGCGTCCGGGAGGGAACTACTCCTATTCTTGAAGTTTCATCGCTGCACTTTTTAAAGTTTAATTTTTAATTTACATTTACATTTTACCCACAAGCCACCGCAAAGGCGCGTGCCGGAGGATGATTAGACACCATCCGCACGTGCTCAGTTATTAGTTTATTAAGTTCATTAGTTCATACACTAAAACACTCACCCCTAATATAAAGAAAGTCTATTAAAATACTTGACCGGGATTTGAACCCGGATTCCTCGATGTCCGACTGACTGCTTTAGTCAGTTAAACTACCGAGCATTCTGAAATATTCAAACCTTTTTTGTGTTAACCTTTAAAGGTTAATGTTGCGGCATCTCCCATAATTATTTTAATTTGGACTTTGTGCAAAGAACAAATTAATCCTCGGATTAGGTGTTTTTTTTAATGCATTTTTTAAATTTTTTGTTGCATCTGGGAAACAGTGAGATAAGAAAGAAGTAGGAACTTATTTTTCAATTGGTATCTGACCATAAATACAATTCAGCTGTAGCACCAAGGTGAATATTTATGTTTACAGCTAGTTATGGGGTCGATTATTTACGTAATAGTTTCAAAGTGTAGCTTGTTGGTGAAAACAATGCTTCTTGTGAAGGTTACGTTCACATGCGTAGTCCAATGGAAAGCATTATTGACAATATAAAATTCGGAACTTGAACTAAATGCAATCTTTTTTTTCATTTTTTTATTTTACCAATTAGGTATTGACGCGCAAAGCGGTCTATATGTGTGTGTGTGTGTTTTGTGTGTGCATGTATATCTTTATTTGATTTTTACGGAAAAACCTTCAATATGGTTTTCATATGGTGATTTTTTATTAAAATTACAACAATTGATTTAATGTTGATCAAAATTGCCAAAGACAAAGGAGCTCTAATGAATGATCTCAATCCTTGATTAATTTTCTCTTTAAAAACCCATTATTTGTAAGAAATGAAGATTTTAAAATTGTTGGTTCAGTTTCTCTTCATAGCCATGTAAAATAGATGAGTGATGATTTGGAATAGAATCGGATGTATGATACATATAATAATGGTCAAGTATGACAACGTGTCTAATGAAATGTAATCGTCCATAATGAACTTATTTTTAATGTCAATGGTATCTTAAGACTCCTCGGAATATGAAAACGGGCATTTCTTCACCGTTTACAGTCAGCTTTTTATCCATGGGATGAACATATTATATGCCCCAGTTTCTACCATAAGCTGAAATGCATGAAGTAAAACGGACAAAAGGGTATCTTTGTTTATTGCCTTACTTGGTGTCTCCTTTAAGTCTATGGTAATCAATAACATTAACACAAACGCATTATATCCGTTTTATTTAATTGTATGTAGTCCTCTTTGCTCCTTTCGGTTTTGAATTCTAATGGAAGAATTTTGTTTTCTCCTCTTAATGTCTTTTTGAATAATTAACTCCTTAATCGTTCTTTTCATCCCGTTTCTTGTCGTAAAACTTTCTTTTTCCTTCGCATAATATGCGTAAAGAAAGTTCCTCTTATCTTGGTGTCATTTTTATGGGACATCAGTTGCTTCCTCATCCGGATTCATACCATAAAAATCTTTCTGATTCTTTTAAAAGTTAGATCGCAACACTTAATTTTTCAGAAACAGAAATATCTTTATAGTGGCCCAGCTACACTTCTCACTGTTAACACAACTTATACATTAAAAAAACCATTGAGAAAATTGTAGAACAGGTGTAGCATTATTCGTTAAACCGATAGTTGGCTTTTCGAGATTAATTTGTAATATTGAGTACTGATGATAAATTTTTGTGGAAAATAGCTCAAAGTGCTGCGGCTGCAGATTAATGCTTTTTTTGTGGTTAGAAATAATCTCTCTCAAATTGTAATTTTGAGCGAATCCTTCTTGGATGAAGCGCAATAGTTGTATTTCGAACGTTTTCAGTTATCTTTTTCAATTTTTAGGAGAATTGACGTGCTTTTTTTATTATTCAAGGCCTAGTTATATAAGTTACTCATAGCTTCAGTTTTCATAGGGAGTCACTTGGATAACTTCATGTGGCCACTGTGCATGGGTCAGTATTTAACGCAACGGGGCAGTCCCCGGAAATAGCACGACTACTCGGAGGATCTTCATTTATGTAGGCTGACAGATATTTAGCGTCCTGTCTCTCTTTCTTTCATCTCGTCCTGCCACCCCGTTAGAGTCTCCTCTTCTCCTTTGCTTATTTTTTTCCGATCTCTTTCTCCCGAGTTTCCTGCTTCTTTTGTTGCATGGTCGCCTAGAATCTCTCGCGTGGGTGTGGTGGGGGAGGAAACAGCCCGATCCCTTACTTTTTTTAAGAAATTAAACCGACACACACTTCCCAGCGGAATTTTTGATTAATGCTCCCGACTTGTTACGTTCGCATTAGACGCCACGCTCCTGGTTTGCGGAATGGGAGGGGGAGGGTTTACGGGAAGGGGGTGCAAGGAGGAGAACTTACACCGTCTTGCCATGTAAAAGTGTCGTCATTAATTTAGATCAGCAGTTCCCGGTGGGGGGAATGTCTAAACCCGTTGAGGGAAGTGGAGTGAGGGAGATTGAGAGGGAGGGAGCTTCTTCCAGGGCGAGCGACAGAACAAATGAATGATAGCAGGCGAGCGCGAGAGCCCTCCGTCGTTTTCTCCTTGTTCTTTCCTCTCTCTCTCTCATCATTGTCTCCCATCCCTCTCCCCTCCCCCAGTTCCTAAGCTGTCGCCTCCAACCCCTCCCCACCCCGCCCGGCTCTTTCTTCTCCCTACCACCCCACCCCCTCCCGCCCTCCCAGCTCTCTTAATCCAGACAACGACCCGCCCCTGGGGTGGGTGGGAGGCAGGGAAGAGGGTCGGAGGCGGAGGGAGACAAACAAGATCCCCCAGTCGCCGCCTCTTCCCCATACACTTAGGAATCACGCGAGTGGCTCTCTGTCCCTCGCTAGACGAAAGCATGACTCGGTCTCCACAACTCCTCCGCCATCCGTCCCATTATTTCTACGATCTGCCCACCTCACTCAGCCCATCCCTTCACCCCCCCTCCCCCACCCACCGGCCCATGCCATGCTCATCCTTTACCCACCCTCTCCCCTCCGCCGCAACCCCCACCCCACGGCCCCATCCCCCCTTGATCGCATTCCCTCCTTCCCGCTCGCCCCCGCTGCTGCAATCCCTGCCAACATCGCCTCCATTACCTCGCGTCTCCTCCCTCCTCACGTCTCCGCCCGCCTCGGAAAACAACCACCTATCCCTAAAGATCCACGATCCCCAAAGTCACGAGGATTTATATGAATAAGTCTCCTTCATTAAGTCACAAATCTCGTTTCTTTTGATTAAAGGTACACTTTGTTCACCATAGTCATCTCGCTCTCTTGTAACACTGTCAAGAGTACGTGTTGAGGACCTGCGGAGGAAAGTTTGTGACGACAGAATGACTCTACTTATGAATCTCAATTCCTTGGAAGCGCTCATTATAAAATGAAAGTTTTATCGCAATGGTTTTAGACTCTCGAGTTGGGAAGCATTTAAGAATAAACCGAAATTCGGCACTATTGAAATTATTTAAAAATATAGAAACGACGGTTTTAGATTTGATTAAATCATCAGAAAGTTGGAGCAACCGAAAAGGGATACTTTTCTAAAATAAAATCATTCATGTTTTGCCTATTTGTTATTATATTTTCAATATTTGATAGCTTATGTTATGGTGTAACTTGTTGACGTAAGAGGAATGAAGTCTAACAAGAAACAGAAATTACATCATGAGCGATTGCTTATCTAGTCAGTAATCATGCTCTGCAAAATATACATACGGTTTTTTATTATTTACGTCAATGCAAATACCCCGCAGTCCACCAAAAAGGTGTGACTGGGGGGTGCAAGTACCGGTTGGAAAGGGTAATGGACGTGGGAAGGGATGGAGGAAAGGGAAAAGAAAAAACATTCACTTAAACTTGATGGTTTCAGGCGTAACTTTATGTAATCGATTCATGTTGGAAATGAAAAAATAGTAATTTTGTGATTCAAGGAAACTTTATTACGATACGACCAGGGTTTCGACCGTCAACGTCATCTTCAGATGAATCTGAATATGACGTTGGACGACGAAACCCTGGTCGTATCGAAATAAATTTTCTGTGGAATCACAAATTTACTGTTTTTTTCATTTTCACTTAAAAACCCTGGGAAGAACGTGCTTGGTGGTGCAAACGTATATACATGTTGGCAACAAACTTAATTTTAAATGTTCATTTTACTCACTCCAAAGGTTTTCAGGTATATTTAACAGGAGGAGATAAAAATGGGCATAAATTATTGTATGAGAGACCGCTGTCATACTAAAGAGTCATGCAGAACTGGAAAAAGTAGATGAAAGGAAGACAGGCTACGGTCATGCAACCAATCTGTCATGTTTTAGCTTTGTGTAAAGTAAACTTGCTTCCGCCTGAAATACTTAAACTGCAAAAATAATATCGTCTATTCATCCAGTATGTATGGAGACAGGAAAGATGGATGAAAGGCATATTGAGCGGTAGTGGGATGTTAAAGAAGGTAATAGAGGGGAGAATGTTGGTCAAACGAGGAAATGGCAGGAACAGGATAGGTATGTCGGACGGGATGAAGGGAGGAAAGAAGTACACAGAGATGAAGAGGGGCCTGATGTAGAGTAGGTTGCTGGATTCGGTTTTGTTTGGAGTTACAAAATATTTATTTGATAGTTGTGTCCATCCAAAAACCTACCTTAACCGGTAGATTACCTAATAATAATAATCCAGTATGTACGGGTTTCCCACATGAGTCTTTGTGTGTAAACGATTTGGACCATTCTTTCATGCATTCTTTTCCTTATTTCCGTTGGATCATACCAACACTCGTGGCTTCTCATTGCATCACCTAATCTCTTTTTTGCTTGGGGCGATTTTCTGATTCTAACTTCACACAATCCACAAAAACAGTAACAGCAACGGCGGAGAGTAGTGAATACATTCAGGTGAGTACAATGAAATCGGCTTTTCATTAACTACAGGTTATCCGCCAATTGCTATTGAAATGTCGCTGTAGTTGCCAGCAATCTGAACTAAGAAACTGGAAAAAAATGATTAATTGATAATGAAATTAGGACAATAAGACCTTGAAGAATTGAAAGGAAAAATTCAGTAGAAGAGTAGCATTCTTCCTGTTTTTAGTCAGAAGTACAAATATAAATTTTTCGGGATATATCGTAGTGCTTGTTTGGTTGTGATATATTTACTAACCCAAGGTAGAAAACATACTCGGAAGCGAAGCCTTAAGCTATTCAGCTCTTTTGTAAACGGCTACCTGATAAATGTTGTCGAAATAAGAATTTAAAAAAAATAGTCCTACATCCCCATTTATAACTAAAAGTGAGGTCAATCCCTTATACGTATTTACGCAGGCATTAATTTAATATGATACAATTAATGGAATACCAAAGATTTACCCCAGACAGTATAAAGAATTAACAGAAATGTCTTTCAAACCAGGTACGTGTTTTCTTTCCTCACAATAATATTTCTCCGAGTGGTCCAATTTCCCAGATTAAGTATCGATATTTATTGCCTGTCTTTAGGGTGCACTCTCGAATATTTCCCCCGAAAGACGTCGGATGTCATCGCCGCTCGTGCATCTTCCTTTCTTCGTCCGTCTCATTCAGGCCCACTCCCAGTCCCCCCTCTCCCTACCCTCCACCCACCATCACGTGGACGTTTCCCATTCTTCAGGTTTCCTCCCCCTTCGTCTACAACCCCCTCATCGGCTCCCACCCCCGCGCGCCGTCTAGCAGCAGCCCTCCACCCCTCCTCCTCCCTCCCCCTCCGACGCCTCTATTCCTGTTGACTCCTCTCCCCCCTCTCGCACGTAATCCCTTCCTGCCCTACCCCGCGTGGGCCTTTCTTCCTCTCACCCCCCACCCCCGTATTCCTCCTCCTTCACCCCGTCTGCTCCGCTCCCCTCCCCCTTCCGCCCTCCCTCCCTCAACCCCCGCCCTCCTGTCTCGTGCGCTAGACTGCATTGTGCCCCGTTCGGTTGAGGAGTTCACTAGTTTGCGCCCACCCAAGCCACACACCGCCGTCCCCTTCCCTCCACGACGTGACTCATCCCCCGTCGCTTTCCAGTCTGCCCTCCGTCTCTTTCTCTAAAGGTCTCCCAATCCCGGCCGCCGTCTCTCCCCTCCAAGGGAGCCCCTCTTCCCTCCCGCCCTCATCGTTCCATTTAAGTGTCATGACGGGAGGGATGGTTTTCCCTTCCCCCGGGCGATTATCCCTTTTTTAGGTTCCGTCTTCGTCGGGCGAGGCGGAGGGAGTTTGACCACCGCGTTCGCTCCCTGTTGTTCTCTCTTCCCACCCTCCGTCTCAGACCCGCAGACAGGTGGTGCTGCACTCGCGTCTTAATCATCTTTGGCCCGTCCAGTGCACGGTGCAGCACGAGTGGGTAGGGGAGAAATATGTCGGGGAGGGACCGTAGGAATTAATTGAAGGGGAGAGGCCGTGCCATTAATCGAAGCCATAACTCTGTGCAGCGAAAGTTTGGCAGCTGCTGTTCGGATCTCATGACGGTTGCTAAGAGTCATGGTTCTCGAAATGCCCATGCTCTCGCTACCTCATTAGCATTTCGGGAATTAGACTGGGGGTGCTTCAAGGGGATGGGAGACCGGTCAGTTCTTCTTATTTACACAAGGTATTTCATCCTTAAAAATGTTTTTTACATCCCAAGGTGGGTGCATTCACCTCAAGTTGGGAGTCGTTGTCATTGCTTGTGGTAATGTCCGTGCTTCGTAAGCTATATCAAGTAATAGTTTTATGAAATGAAAAATTTTAGAGACACTACATATTGTTTGTTATTTCTTATGTGGAAGTTTCTGTTTATCTGTAAATTATTATTGTCATGCATTATACCTATCACTGCCTATTCATTCAGGGTCTTTATGAGTACCGTCAGCTTATTCCAAACTATATTTGGGTATTAGATTACCTGGGCAGCAGCAGCCGGCACATAGGACAAAAGGTGTCCCTAATACTATGAATATGTGAATTTCACAATACGTGGTGAGCTCTACATGAATATTTCAAACTAGCTTTTGGGTTTATTACTGTGGTGATCGTTCATATATGCATCAATTATTTCTTAAGCGCCCTTTCCACATGATCGTTAAGAAATCGAGCCACCCATCAACTTCGAACTATCACTGGATACTTAGATGTAACTTTTCCGTTCCAACTTAACCAAGAATATTTTCTGGAAAAAAATCACTCATGAATTATGGCTCGTATATTGGAGCATTTAGTAGCGGAATGTGGGTGTACTGTTAATGATAGAAGGTATGTATTATCCGAAAGTTAATTATGTCTTCCTTTTAAGATTCATTTGTGAGAGATTTTATGGTTGCCAATACATTTCCAGGTGGTTAGCTATGTTTATGTGAACCGGTGGTCATGGAAAAATCCTGAGTTTAAAGGTTAGGGGTTGGCGTAGGAGTGAGAATTCGGATTAAGTATTAAGAAGGAAAAAAAAGAGTAATGCTCTGAGGAATTTCACTTTAGCAACCCCACGTCCTAATTTGATCCTAATGCTAGCCATGGGGCAATAATTCCCTAGCAGCAAATGTTTTTTAACGTCTTTAAGGATAAAATCAAGGTTCAATTGAGTCACTGTGCTCGTGTGTGCTCGGCAACTGTTTCATTTTACGTAAACCATGTAAATATCACAGACAAGAAAAGTTGTTCGAATGGCATCGAAGGAGGTGGTTTTCTAAGGCCCACTTGATGTGAACTCTTTAACCTTCCGCCATGGAGTTTTCCCCAAACAAAATGTTCCTTGCACGCTCGCAGAATTTTGTTACCCTCTCCCAATACAAAATGTAATCATTTTCCAAAGAAAAAAGACCTGTCGCGCTTCACGTGATGGATGGTCAAATCTAATTGTTCATCCTTCCAAACTTATATTCTCGGCCATAATTTTTATGAGCTCGGTTTGCTTTCGAGGCGCTCATTTGTGAGGAAGACCCCGCGAATCCCACGCGGAAATTGATTTCCAATACGGTCTCCCACTCACGCAATATTGTTGAAGAGGCGCCCGGGGGATGGATGGTAGGATTACGGGAATCGAGGGAGCGGATCCGTGGGAGAAATGCGGGAAGTTAACGAAAAACTAAGGGGAAATCCTCGCCGGAGAAGAGGAAGCCATTACTCCTATTAGCCCCTTAGCCAGAAAAAAAATCCTCCTTCACCTTTTCGACGGGGAACATTTCTTCTCCACGCGCCCATGGCGGGCATTTCCCTCCCTCTTTTTGTTTTATCGCTGAGTCCCTAAGACAACGACCACGACGCTTTTGACACTTGAAGGGGAATCCGTCCCTCTTTGGTCGCTCGTTCTCACACAAGCTCTCCCTCGCTCAGACACACCCACACACACACACACACTTATGAATGCTGCAGAATAATGAACGGCATGACCTTTTGCGCCCACTCACAACTCCGCCGCGAGGAGAAGGAGAAAAACTTCGCTTTCTCACCCTCTCCCTTTTTCCCAATTCCCTTTCCCACCCGCCACTCCCTTCCCCTCTCCCACCCACCCCAATCCTCAATTCATTCCCCTTTTAACACCCACACGTCTCGTTGCTCCGCGCTCCTGCTGCCGTCCCAATGGGGGGTGGGGCGGGGAAGGCTTCCCACCCCTCTTTTTCTCCACGTCTCTCTCCCCTCAACCCCAACCTCCTCGACCCAGACTTTTATTAACCCACCTCCCCCATCCCTTTCCCACTCGCTTTTTCGCTCTTCATTTTTATTCGTCGCTCATATTTTCCTCCCCCATCGGAAAGTGCACTCTGTCTGCCTTCTCTCGATCCCCGAAGCCTCCTCCCTCTCCCTTCGGTAACCGCCGTCGCCTGTGACCTCCGCTCGGCAATTTCCAAGGCGCCCGCGCCACCCTTGCCGCCTCCACCCCTTCCTCCACTCGTTGGTGCCCTCCTCCCCTGCCCTTGTCCCCGCTTATTCCTCCTCCGGATGCATTTGAACTTTTCCGCATCACAACCAGTTTGATTGCATCTCGATGCGTTGTCCTTAGCGAGTTTCACTCCGTCCCGCCCCCTCTGGGTTGAAATCCATCGTGTAGTGTTATTAATTGAAATTATCCGTCCGGGAAGATTTCCATGTCGGAGGAAGAAAAGTAGACCTGCTTTAGTCCCCGCGGAAAATTTCCCCCAGCCAATACGGAAAAAGCTCAGTCGAGGACCAGTCCGCTAGCGGTTTGTATGTACATAAATACAACCTTGGGAACCTGTAGTGTCGAGCGAAAGGTTGGGTGAGGTGGTAATAACTTTTTTATAGCCTTGAAATGAGTGCGCCGGTGTGAAATTTTATATTGACAATTATTTTAATTAATGACTTAAGAAGTTTTTCCAAAACCTTTTTTAAAACGGTAACCTTCCGAATAATAAGGGGCATCGGGTATGGTGATAATGTACTGGCTTCTCTCCTCCGAGGCCCCCGGTTCGAATCCCGGAGGTGGCAGATTATTCAGTGGTATCCCGATTCTTGTTTAGGGTTATTTGTGGTGAGCGCTATTAGTGAATACACCGTCCGTCGGATGGGACGTTGAACTGAGGACCCCTCGGCGCCTATAGTTAAGGAGTAGGCTAATACTGACGATGCCGGGTTTTCTCCATCCTTCCTTATTCCCTGAAAATTCTATATCTACCAAATTACTCGACTATCCCGAATGGGGTAAAGGACAATACTTGTCGGTCGTCTCCACTAGTAACTAATAATAATATAATAATACCATTAACTATTACGAAAAAATCTGCATCTGCTTAACTTTATTCAATATTTGTTCGTTAGGTTTTCTTTGGGACCCATTGGTTTTTGTGCTTTTTTATCCAAGTACGCGTTTCAGTAACAAATATTATATCTTTTTCTTGCCTTCCCAGCGTCCATAACTCGCAGCCATAAAGTAGAATGGTACATATTTTTACAAAGCCCTCCCTGATATCCTTGGAGGGGTGGTTGTTCTTTCATAAATTCCTGTTTTTGGAAAGCTCTATTTGCCTTGGGCTATAGTTCTTTTGTCATCGATCAGGCTCTTGTTTGCGTTTTCTTTTTGACTTTCCAAATAGCAAAACTCCCCTACTTGTTCTATCTTTGTGACTTCAATGTTGAAGTTAGCACAAATATCACAGCTTCTTTTATCTGTCACCATAGCTTTCTTTGTGTTCATTTTAAGTTTGACTATACTGAGTTCCTTTTGAAGTACATCGGGTACACGATTCAGTTCTTTCTCGGAGTTTGCTAAAACTACGATGTCACCGTCAAAGCGACTACTGTGGATGTACTTCTAGTTTATTCTCATTCCTTTTGTTTTGTTTTTCATTTCTTCCATGGCATTTTCTAGGAACGCGTTGAATAAATTTCATTGAAAGAAGGCAACTTTTTCTGAAGCCTTTTATTATTCTTGCTTCTTTTTTCTGCTCGCCAGTGCTTGTTTCGTCTCTTTAAAATCTGTAAAGGCTTCCAAAGTAAATAAAATAGTTTAAATATAAACAGCATTTTGATGACTATTATTTTGGAAAACTTGAAGTCCACATTTAAATATGCCTTACCAAGACGGTTTGAAAAATCGTCGTTAGGATTCTTATATTTGACATATCTGCGCATTGGGATTTCGAAGAGAGCTTTGTCGTCCTTGAAAATAAGAACATCTACCAATTTACTTTAGTGGCATCAATGGAAGATGGGCATGTTTATATAATAAGGCTTAAGTGATCGTTTTCGGAGCTAGTCTTCCTTAATTACATGGAATTTTTAAAAAAATAGGATTTTAACCATTGTTTCCATTTTAACTGGTTCTCGTCTTTTATTAATATGTATCTTCTCTTATGATCTGTTTTAGACAAACTTTTTCTTTCTGGTAAAATACTTCATCGGCCATAGACGAATGCCGAAACTACAAAAAGGGTTTTCCGCAGAAAAATACTATACGTGTAAAAAATTTCAGAGTTTAAGAGGACACCGTGATAGCCATAACTGGCTAAAGCACTCGGCCGGACATCGAGGGATCCTGGTTCGAATTCCGGTCAAGCCGAATGATTTTTAGACTCTGAAATTGTTGCATTGAAATGCATGTTAGCGGATGACTACGTCAAAAGTTACTGTTGCGGCATCTCCCGCAGTTTCTTGAAATTTACTATGCGTGTATTTTCATATATTTGTTACAGTTTAGGGGAATTCTTTCCCCTGACAACATTTATTAAGTTTAGGGTATGTAAGGGTATGAGGGTAAGTAAGGGTACCTTTGAGATACACTAGTTCTGCGTATCGATGCAATAAGAGAAACGGCCTTCTCATTTTCATCTGCTCGTTAGTGTAGACTTCCGCAGAAACTGCGTGGCCAGTGAAATGTCTCAGTACACCTCCGTTTGTTTACGGTTTGGATCAACGTTTACAACCTTTTGCCTTTAATATATCTCCGTCAATTGTATGAGTAGAGAAGACCTCTTGAATAAAATGCGGCGATTGGGCTACAGTAAAATGATAATTGCTTGTCGAACACAAGCAATTATCACCTTACTGTCACTTTCAGGAAACGTTTTCTCACTTTATCGACAAACAGCCGTGAATGTTATAAATTAAACAGTTTTTTTATTCATTCCCACATTTAATTTTCCCGATTAATTACAACTCGAGAAGGCGTCGCATGATTTATCTTCCATTCATGCAGCTTTCCCTCTTTTTCCCTTGGATGGAGCCTGGGCCCGCCCTTGCATATTACCTACCTACTCTTAAATTAGCCTTGCGCGGAAGTGTCATCACACTAGTTCCTCCCTTGCCAGATACGGTGGCTCGCCACAGTTAGACGTTTATAACCCATCTAATGGCACGGTAATTGGTATCCGGGCAACTTGGTTTCCCAGACAACATCCGACCAGCCGGAGGGCATGCTTCGAGTCTCTTTTTCTCTCCCCGCACATTATTCCCATGCAGCATTTCCTCCGCCATCCTCTCCGGCCACCTCACCCCCTTCCCCTCATCCCTCCGGCCCATCCCTCCCGCCCTCCCCCCTCTCACCTGAGCTCCACTGTTCCCTCCCTCCCTCCGACACCTCCAGTGTCGAGTGGATGCATCCCAGCTTCTCAGGTGCAATAATACATGACGTAATGCAATGACGTCACCCTCCCCGCCGACCTAACCCGTCTTGCATAAATTCTACCGGCCCCTTCCACCCTAGAGGGAAGCAGACTTAGCTCTCCGTCCCATCCCGCCCCTCTTCCCTTCCCCGCCTTCCCTCCCCCACCACCCCCTACCCACCCGTCGCCTCTCCTCACCTCGCTCCTTACTCCCATTACCGCAACCGTCTTCTCTTCCTTCTTGAAATAGTCGAGATGATGGATTTTTCCCTGCTTAAATCTCGGGCTCGTTTTAACACGTGAGTTTGGAGTAAGTGCGCAATGTGTTCGGTTATGTGACAGTGTGTTCCTTGGCCCGTTATTTCCACCGCCCGCCCGCCCCCAGCCCAGCTTCCTGTCTCTTCGTTCCTCGTTAGTTGGGGTTGTACCAACTCTGAGCGTAAGTTTTTTTAATTGCCTGGTCATTTCTTTCTTTAGTATTTCAGCACACTTTACCCGTTAACGTCAAATGCATATTGAGACTGACGGATGTGTGCCTGGTTTTTAGCATGGCATCCTACGGCTCCTCTGCTTTTTTGCATCTACCGACTGCCGTCCTTGCCAATGACTGTTTCATGCAGATACGTGTTGTTGAAATCGTTGTTATTTTTTTAAATAGTCAAATTTTTAATAATCAATTAAATCTACAAGACCACTTTTTATCTAGCATAATCTCGATTTTATGTTGACAAATATCAAAAGTTGGATTTAAAAACTTTTGATGCCATCTAATTGATTGTTTTAATTTCATGTATTCGGATGTAATAATACTTTTGCGGTGTAACCGTTTCTTCACTTCATGCTAGCGTATATGATGTGGGAGGTCAGTGAGAACGTGCCTTTCCCATTGGAGAAATTAGCGGAGATATTCATTTCCTGTGCGGTGAATTTACTATCTTACGTACCATGCAGGCTCTAATATGTCGTCACAAAACGGGGTAGTAAAACAAATAACGGAATGCCGGAAGGCGCAATGGAAAAACTTGGCGTTGGTTTTATGATCCTAGTGAGTTTTTGGAGGGGTGATGACTCTCGTCGAAAGTTCTGAATTGACGATCCATTGCTTAAATTAACGACCCTTGTCTCATTTTTCAATTTTCATCATCAATCAAAGGGTTAAATATTATTTCGCAATCCTGGCATTTGTGTGTACAGTGAAGTGATTATGTATCAATGTATGATAGTGTCCTATTATTTGTGTCCCTTTCATCTGGTTTATATTTTTGCTATTTCCAGGCTTCTGGTTTTTTCATATTAAGCACATTTTTAAATGCATAAATGATTCGTTTCATTGCACATGTTGTTACCCCTTGATAATTCATGACACGAAAATTAATGCCCAAATGCACGTTGCCAGAAACGTGCTCTTTTTAAGATAACTGCGTAGGTTAAAACGAAGAAATTATTCTTCCGTTACTCATCGAGCTTTAGGAATTAATCGGTCAGTAAACTGTATCCGTAAAATTCACGTAAACTGACAACCTTTCTTTAACGTATATTCCATTAATGTTTCCTGTTGCGTAGTTATATTTTATGTGATTATTAAATGTTATGAGGGCGTCCTGCACTACATTAGTTGGCAAATGGGACGAGGACTCGAGCATTTCTCCCATGGTCGAGGATAGTCAAGTTTTATAACCCAGCAACTTCACGAGTTTGGCTCCAAGGTATATCCTTACCCAACGACCTAAAAATGTCATAGTTCTCAGCGCCATTCAAAAGCACCATCTTCTTTCAGAGAGCACCATCTTCTTTCAGTTGTTTCATCTTCTTATACCTTTTTACCATTTTTATCAATGAAAATATTTCATAGAGACTGTCATATTGGCACAGTACTAACGCAGGCAAGGGAAATGTTTTGATTAATGTATATTTTTGCGGTATTCATGAAAGCTTTTTTCTCCAATTTGTTGTCCACAATTAGTAGCTGCACATCTATTTTTTTCCAAATTTATGCTTTATTAGTAGTTAAGAAGCTCATATTATCGGTGCCTCGTCAGAGATAAATTATTAATATTTCGAATTGGAAATTCAAATTGGTTTTCTTACTTTGTATGAAAGCAGGTGTTTCTGGGATAATACCGCATCCTTTTTCGGTGATTGGCTTAAAATAATTGTTTGAATACTTTTCATCCTTGTTCCAATGAAGCGAGGACGTTCCTTAAATTTATTATATTCGAACTAAATAAATTATGAACAGGCTTTGGCTGTAGTGGGAGGCTTTCTTGCCGAATACTGGCGAAGACCTACCGGGAATTAGGTAGAATTTTGAATTGGCAAATCGCTCTAGGTTTTAAAAAGAAGACAGGGATCAAAACATTAACAAATTAATAATTAAAAATCACACCATCGGTATTTTTGCTGTTTTTTTGATTTTCAGGTAATGCCTCTTAATATTTAAATACGGACGCATTTAAAGTAGAATGGTCTCTTGTCATATGTGTAACTTGAAAAGTAATCTATTTACCGCTTTTGAGGTTAGAAAATAATTAGGTGGAAACAAGAATATGAAAAAATGTTTTCCTTGAATCAGGTACTGGTTAGTAATACGGTTCTGCTCTTCATCTGAAGCATGGTCAATGAAATAATAAATTGAAGGTCGAATTTATTCTCTTCGTTGCCTTCCAAATTCAGTATCATTTGATTGTCTCAAACTTTTCCTTACCTATTGAACGTTTTTGAGTGTTCTCATATATTTTGGAAGTGTTGGAATGTTTTCATAAACACGTTCGTTACATCTCTAATGGATGCATTACTGTTTCTACCCTAGCATGCGTATGTGAGTGATTCTTCTTAAATTTAATGATGTACCCTGCAAACCACCGTAAGGGTGTATGGCAGGGAGTGAATACACATCAGACTTAACAAGAATCAGATAGCATGGGACGGAATATTTCATAAAGGATTCAAAATTAATAATAAGGCGATCCTAGTTAAAAGTTCAAAAAAAAATAATTCAAAGAACCATTTTCTGAATTGGCAGTTAATTGCCGAGGTTTAAAAATGAAGTATAACATCACCACCTTATGCAAACCACAGGCGCAGATATAATTATTGGGAAATCGGTTTAACCACTGGTTTGGAAAGGTTCGAATGGTCGGGTACAAAGAATAGCAATGGATGGAGTTAGCTTAAATGCAGTTGAAGTTACTTCAGGTGATTCCCAGGGAATTGTTGTCGGACCTCTTTTAGTCCTACTCTACGTTAACGACATTGACTCCGTAGTCACTAGTAAGATACGTTTACGTTTATTTGCCGACGCTGCAATGGTTAACCGTGATATCCGTGATCCTGAGGACACAAGAGCTTTTATCAGATGATTTTAATGTTATACCATGCTGCTGCGACACTTGGCAATTAAAATTAAACTTTAAAAAGTTCGTAGTCGTAAATGTTTGGAAAAAGAAATATTCCCACCCGAACGCCTACTGCGATGGATACACCGAAATGGAATGCGTAGACTCAATTAAATACCTAAGCGTTACCCTCACTCACGATCTCTCCTGGGTGAAATACATAGGGGGTATATGTGGAGAAGCTAACAAAAAGTTAGGATTTATTAGAATAGTACTTGGTAAATGCGATGAAAAGGTCAAAGAGAAATGTTATTTGTCGTTGGTTAGGCCTCATTTAGAATATGCTACTAGTGTATGGGATTCTCACGAAGTTTGATTAATTGCCGAATTGGATCGCGTGCAGGGTAGAGGAGTTAGATTTGTTAAACTTTGTTATGATAAACTTAGCAGCGTATCCAAAACATTAGAGCAGCTAGGCCGGGAATCACTCTCGGAGCAAAGGTTAAATTACAGATTGAAGCTCTTGCATAAATTGAAAGGGGGTCTCTTTAGCAGTGATGTTGAAAATTTATTATTATCCCCATCGTACTCCGGTAGGAGAGATAATGCTAATAAAATTAGAGAGATTTACTGTTGAATAGATATATTTAAGATGTCATTTTTCCTCGAACTATAGGGGATCATAATAACATCGTTCGACCGCGGTAGGGTCACATTCGGGCCAAAATTAGTCTGGTGTGTTCACCCTCTGCCACGCACCCTGGCGGTGGCTTGTAGGGTGTATATAAATAAATAAGAGTTAACATTTTTTTTACCTTTTTATCACATTTACGTAATACTCTTCTAATAAATTATGATTATCCTATGATCATTATTGCCCTGCCTCACGCCCTAGCGTTGTCTTGCTGGGTACTAAAAAAATAAATAAAAATTATAGTACTGATACAGAAAGGTATATTTCAAATGATTCCCCGAAAACATCGACATTAAATGGAAAGAATCTAGTTTTTGATTGGGATAAGGCCCAAAAATAATATTTAGAGAGAAAATATTGGAATGATAATGGAGGAGATGTTTCCTTTCGGGGGCACCCGGTGCAATAAATAATGCATGCATTGTTTTGCCCATCCGCGCAACCACCCCCCTCTCCCTCGCCCTCTCCATGGAGTTGGCGCACCTGGTCGTCTGCCCGTCTGTGCACGCGGTTGCCCGTCCTCCGGGCGGGCGAACGCGTCTGCTGCCTTTTCCCTGCCTTCCCAGCCCTCGCCGCCTATTTGGTTTGTTTTATTTTGCCTATCAGCCGGTGGCGTGTGGTGAGGGTGGCGGGTGGGGGAGCGGCGGGGGTGTGGTGGGATGGTTGCGGCGAGGGGGAGGGGGCGCAGGTAGGTATGTCCGCGAGGGCGGTGATCTGCCGAGTCGCGACGGATGGCGGCGCGGCGGTTTGTCTCTCCGGCCATCGCCGTCTGCTCCACAATGCGCCTCGTCACTCGCGCCGAAACGTGAAGTAGCCTTGGTTCAAGTCTCCGCCGCACGGCGCTAACTGCGTCCCCCGCGGGGGTAAAGATGGTAGGATTTGGGAAATCGTCATGAATTCCTCCGAGTATTGGCAGTGGTGGTTGGTTATTAGAGGAGCTGACCACCAGCTGAAGGTCATTTGCGCTATTAGGAGTGGGTAATTTGTTAGGGTTTGGACCCTCACTGGTAAGCTCTCAGTATTTCACTCACATCTTTCCTGGGTGAAATACATACGGGGAATATGTAGACAGGCTAAAAAAGAGTTAGGATTTAATGGAAGAGTAGTGGGTAAATGTTATGAGAAGGTAATAGAGAAATATTATCTTTCGCCGGTTAGACCTCACTTGGAATATGCTGCGATGGGATCCTCACGTAGTTGGTTTAATTTCCGAATAGGATCGCGTACAGCGTAGAGGAGCTAGATTTGTAAAACGTTGTTATGATAAACTGAGTTGCGTATCCAAAATATTAGAGCTAGCCTGGAAATCACTCACGGACTTAAGGTTAAATTACAGATTTCATCTCTTGCATAAATTGGAAGCATGTCTCCTTAGCAGTGATGTTGGAAATGTATTATAACCCCCATCGTACTACGGTAGGAGAGATCATGTCATTTTTTCCAAGAACGATAAGGGATCATAATAACATTGTCCGACCGCGGTAAGGTCGCATTCTGGTCTAAATTAGTCTGGTGTGTGTTCATCCCCTGCCACACACATTAGGGGTGGCTTGCAGATTACTTAAATAAGTAAATATAAATAAATAATTGTTTGTTAGCTTTTCCACATATTCCCCGAATGTGTTTCACTCGGGAGGGGTCGTATGGGAGAGTCACGCCGAAGTATTTAATTGAATCTACACATTCCATTTCGGTGTACCCAATGCAGTAGGCGTTCGGGAGGGAATTTTTTTTTCAAAAATTCATCACTACTCACTTTTTGTAAGTTTCATTATCATACACATATGAAAAGTAACTGCAATTCGGAGATGAGTTCACGGTTTTAATATTCATGATCAACAACAGAAGAAAACTGAAGACAAAACAACACATAGCAAAGGGAAAATATTGTAATATTTGAGATAGAAAGGTATAATAAAAGCAAACAAATGAGTAAACACCGTCTTACAAAAATAAAAATTGTAATATGGCAACAAAGCAATTAGCAAACACTTTGTTTTCCATAAATACACCTGAAACCGATACAAAGCATGCTAACAAATACGAGGTCCTTCCTCGCATCGGATAACTTCGCCACAGTGGTTTGGTACTTTTTGACGAGGTGGTGTTACTTGCGAGAGTAAAAAAAAACATTAGCTCTTTCGTCATGAAAAATGATTTCCGCGACTCGAAATGAAGAGGTGAAAATCGAGAGGAAATATAATGTTTATTTTTTTCCAGGATGATGTTATGCAAGCCACCCGGGTGTTTGTGGCCTTTAGGGTGTGTGGCAGGGGATGATTACACATCAGACTACCCTTGACCCAAAACACCTTTCCATCCTGGCGCGGTCGGACAAACATTTTTTTGTCCTTTTACTCTATTAATGTGCCCATTCGACGAGAAGCTGCCAATCATCTCAAGGAGCCGCCGATTTCGTTTCGGCTTGGCATGGAAGGGAAGAGAAAAAATGGGGTCGGAGCACACGACTGCGCCGATTGAAACCGGTTGCTTTTATAAACATTGTCCTAAAGGAATCCTCTCGGTTATTGTTTCCCATCTTTCACACACACAGACACACACACGCGCGCGAAGTCTATTGGTGAACCCAGCCGAGCAAACATTGCCCGCAACAATCGTGCTTCTTCCCAGCCCCCTCCCCCCGTCGTCTTCCCACATATCCTCCCCACTCTCACCCCTGGGAACGAGACTTATTTTACGACCTTGGCGGGGAGCATTCCCCGTTTTGGAGACGGCGGCGACGCGAGGGGCTCTCACGTAAGAACGGCCGAGATATGTACTCAACCGAGCGAATAGAAAGTGCAGCCTTTAGCAGCCGCCGCTGCGGCACACCTCGAACACACGCAGACGAGAGCACGCGGAGCGGTCTCCGCCCCTCCCCCTCCCCTCCCCATCTCTTCCTCCCCGCCGTCTGCGGGCGATAAGAAAAGGCTGGGATTCCGCGAGTCGCGCGTCCATCCGCCACAATGGAACGGCTTGTGTTCGCCAAAGATTGCGGCCTCCCCCGCCCTTTGCAACGTCCCCTCCCCCAGAACATTAGGTGGAGCACCGTCTGGAGGCGTCTCGTAGAAGGGAACTCAGGAAAAGAGTTGCTGCTTGGTACCGAAAGAAAACAGCATTTCCCCGGAATAGAAACCAGCCAGGGTGCGGAGGGAATTACGCGCCAACGTCACGCCAGAAGCAGCAATTAAGAAATTGGCAATAGGAGCGCAAGTTCTCAGAAATTGGAAAATATGAAATTCCACCACGCCCTCTTTGTGTACATCGCATGGGGAAGGATATACTCTTATAATTAGGTTTTCTATAGCATTGATGTATGGGCAATTAAGAGTAAAAGAAAGGAGGAGATCGCGCACAATGGGAATGTGATGCTACAGGGGAAGGATAAAAGTCCAACGGGCGGATCGAATACCAGTGGAATTACACGAAAAGTGGACGAAGATGTACGTTGATAAAGATCTGAAAAGTAGATGATAACCAAATTGGATGCATGTTATGATGCATAATATTGTGACTCGAAAAATCACCTTGGAAAAAATGAGTGTGGCGTTCTGGAAAGGCACAGCTTTGAATTAAATGCAAGTGAGAAAAAATTAAAAGAGGTACCACTCCAGCGCGTGGTATTCAGTCAGGAAAAATGTCATTAGTGTCGTCCGAATACTTCATTGCTCGTTCAAAATAGGCATTATAATTAAGCATCCATAAAGTCGAGTTCTTGACTCGCACAGTTCTAAGTCATAATTTGGAGCTGGGTTTTGTGGTGTCTTTTGGCAGGAGTTGAGGCGGAAGCTCTAGTTTTATAATTGTGAGCAAACGTCTTTTTGTAAAAAAAATGGCAATGAAAAATTTTTCAATGACAAATTCCGGGGAGCTTGAACTTTGTAATGTTATGACCAAGTATTACGAGGGTGTATTTCTATTTGTAGTATTATGTTAGTACCCTGCAAGCCACGGATGTATCGTAGTGTGTGGTAGGGGATGAATACATAACAGACTAATTTTGACCCCAATGTTTTTGCCCCTACCGAAGGCCGACAACATTATTGCAATCCCTAATTGTTCGTGGAAAAAAATGACGTCTTCATCTTCATCTACATAACTCCCTGTAAGCTCCCGCGGAGGCGTATGGGAGTGTTAGGTCACCAACCGTATAATAGAAAAAAACCACATGCAACACTAAATCCTGTTACCTCTACACAACTATAGTTTGATTATGCGCTTGATAAATTGTAAGCACACGAAAGAAAGAACTTACGTGCAACGAAATTCAGTAACAGGATACGTATATTCAAATCATGCAGGACATCGATAATATTATGCACTTCCAATTATAATTATCTCCTACGCGATTGCTGTCATATCTATTTTAATTTTAATGTTACGAAGAAAAAGCAACATTTTAAATATATCTGTTCTACAATAAATTTTCCTGATTTTATGTCGGTGTTCTGATCTACCATAGTAAGTCGGGGCCTGTAATACGATTTCTTTAACCTCCTCAAATAAGTAACCTGCCTCAAATTTACGCAGTAAATTTAACGTGTATTTAAGCCTACGGTGATCTAGGTGCTCCCATCCTAATTCTTTCAATAGTGCCGTGACACGGCTACCTTGTCTATAACAACTTTTCACAAACCAAAATCTTAAATCTTTTTGTTCTACGCTTAATCTCTTTAATTTCATTGGCATGGTCTCGCCTACCGTAGTGTTAAAAAATATCCGTAATTGTAAATAAATCAATTTAAAGATCTTTTTCATGTTAGACGAATACGGTGTGACGTGAGTGACTGCAAAGCTCGCCGCTCCCAATTCCAAGCCCTTGTAACCCTCTCTAAAACTCCATCGTTTTTCCCTTTTTTTACTCCAATCCCTGCCATGTACCTTCGAGTGTGCGTCTGGGTGTACGTAAGACGTGGTAAAGGTAGATATGCGGTTGGAGGAGGGAGTTATGGGATGAATGACGGTTTAGGGGGGGGGTGGTTGTGGATCGTTGAGTCGGTAAGTTTGGTTTGGGGGTGCCGGTCGTGTGTTTTGAGGTGTGCGGAGGATAGCTGTGGTGCACTGGGAAGGGGGGTCACGACGGAACCGCGAGAAGGCGGATGAAGGCAGCCACGCATTTCCACACCCCCTCCCTCACCACTCTGCAAACCACCTCCTCCTCTTCCTCCCTCCCCCTCGTCTGGCCCCTTTCCGGCGACAATTGCTTTCTCTCCGACCAACGTCCTCCCCCCCTCCCCCAAACTCCCACCTCCCCCTCCCAGTCTCGCCACCTCTCTATATAGCTCTCTCTCTCGAGGACCTCCTTGCACTTCCGCGAAGTTTTTAAGGTCCTTCCTCGCAACTGAAAACTCTTCCCTCCCTCTCGTTGCTCTCCAGCGAACATGTTCTTGGTGATGATTTCACATAAAAGGTCTCTGATTTTTCCATTACAAATTCTTTGGGACGTCTCCAGAGGCGGAAATACGTGGGTCACGAGCGTGATTATGGTGAGGGGCCTGTATGTAGTGTATGTTGTTGTTATAATAATGATTGCTACAGCATATGTCTTCTTAAATGTTTTTTTGCTGTTACTGTGAAAACTCATTTTATATACAACTGTGATTTTTCTGTCTTGATTGAAGTAAGCTGTTAATCAAAAAATTGATTTTGGAATTTGGAAAATATTTATTGGCTGTCAGATGTTAGATTTTTAAGAAAAATAACCCGCATAATTAAGTATCAATAAACGCGCTGTGGATTTTGCGGATTACTCAACTAGGGATATTACAAATATTTTGGAATGTTCATTATGATTGACCGTTTCTAAAGCTGAAAATTCTCGTATTCCGATTTCATTTTCTTGAATTTCTTTAAATATTTCCAGAGATGTTATTTCAGAGATGAATTAATTGATTTGCTTGGCCATTTGAAAATGAGATGCCAAGGATGTAGTCCCTTTTTGTGCGATTTTTCCTCTCTTTTGAATTTGAAATATTTGGAAAAAATATGAATTAAAATGTCCTTATCATACAATACTCTAAGCGTGTAATGTATTTCACTTGTTTGTTTTTCGTTTTGATGCCTAACTTCTTTTTCTTTTCTTTTCAGGTAAGCCATTCGTTGGAAAATGGATGTATTTGGATTTAGTTTCCCCCATTCATTCCGCCAGGCGTGAGTAAAAAATGTTCCTTTAGCCTTCCTTTCATCTCGGTTCACAGGAAATTAAGACGGGCAAATCGGGCTATTATGGATTTATGCAAATATCTGGAATCTTCAATCAAAAATGAGTGTATTGGAGAACAGGCCACGGACCCGTGACCTCGATCTAGTCCTAACATAACCGTTAAAAACCTTCCGCTAAATGTGTCGGAAGTTCGGATTAATAAATCAAATATTGCTAGAACCTCTTTCGAAATATTAGGTGCAGCTGACTAAATCTAAAGTTATCGCAAAATGACTGGCAAAAATAGATCATAATCTTTTATATTGAATATTCGTATTTGGCAATTGTTCTTGTCTAGTACATCGATTACGTGCGATAACATTCATGGCAACGGGGGTAAAAGAGGTAGCCTCTCTGCCTGTGGAGCCAAAGGTCGCTGGTTCGACGACGGGACCGACGAAACTTTTTCATCTTAGAAAAAGTTTGCTCATGGTTTTTCGGAACGAGGTAACCACCCATCAATAGGATAAATACAATAATGGTATTTCGGAACGAGGCAACGAGGAAACTACACTCCTACGAAAAAGCCCATGGTGAACTCCCACTGTATCCATGGTGCAAGGCAGTAGTTTTACCATTATGCACTGGTGGCGCAGACCGAGTTGGTCGGCCCGGCATCAACCGCCACAGCTGCGGCCGCAAGCGAAGTTCACGGTATCGGCCGCAGTACTGCGATGTGGAAAGCAACGGGAAACCATCACATTATTCTCCCTAGAAAATATAGCAGAACGCATTCAAACATAGTAGAATGTAGTAGCTACAGTAAACCTGTCTAGGATTGAAATACTGATTATGATGACATAAATGGCGATCCGTAATTCAAACAGTTACGGCAGCAGGGGTTTGCAACTGGGACTCTCAGTGGTCGATAGACTTCATTGTTTTACCCTCTGAAGACAAAAATATCTTCTGACACAGTTTCAAATTACATCAATGGTCTTTAGTGAATAAATTGGTTTATCTACGAATGTATAATTCTTATTAACTCTCTGTTGACCTTCAGGCGGCCACTGAAGATTCAACTTATTGGACTAACATCAATTAAAAATCTATATTTCAAAAGCTCTTCAAGTTTTCAGTTCTTAAAGAGAGGAAAAGGCCTGAGTTGAGATGAAAAAAGGAGAAGAAACTGACTTGTTTACCAGCTCGCCCATTATTGATATTCGCTCTTGTGTTTTATTTCTTTTTTGAGTCTCTGTAAGATGTGCTGTGAAAAAAATGATTGCGAAACGTCGCGATAAAAGCGTTCGAGTAAATAAGCCAAGGACAAGAGTCGTGAGGATATCTCGTTCCTCCCGGCCGGTCACCCCGGTTAACCCGATCCCGGAGGACCGACCCCCGCCGCCGGGGAGGGGAGGACCCATCGCCTCTTAGGCTGCTGCGCCCCGTTGCATCCGGAGGTGCACCGCGTCGACTTCCGCGTCATCCGTCGATGTTGTCCGTCACGCCGTCCGTCCCGAGAGGGCACGCACGGCGGCACAAAAGCTGGCCACTCGCTCGTCCAATCCTCCCCGCTCCTCTTTCCCTCCGGCGTCTCCCGCGACATCGCCCACCTCAAAGGGCTGTGGATGTCTTTTTTTTGCCTCTACCAGCCGCCTTCGTGCCGGCAAACTCCGTGCCTGCAGAAACACACACACGCTGTCATTCGAGTCGTTACCAATAGCGACCTTCCTCTCTCTGGATAAGCGCCAGATATTACTTAAAAAAGCATAGTATGGGTTATAACTATCTTTTACCTAACCTCCATCACCCTCCGCTATCTCCTTAGGACACCCTAAATCCACCCCTTTTGCATAAGAATTGATTGTGCAGACACTCTAGTACGCATGGGTTGTTGAATTTTGTGATGGTAGTATGATATTTAGCATGTCAGTTTTTTGAAATGGCATAATTTCTAGTTATTCATGCTTAATGGACAAAGACTTGAACGCATTACCTCATTTTTATCGCATGTCATATTCATCCTAAAACCTATAACCACCTCACAATCAGTTCTGTTGTATAGACGATTCATTCAAAGTGTTCCGCCACATTAAATTACGTGTTTTGGACGGTCCATAACGACTATAACTGAATAATTACGAGCTCCTTTTGTTCCTACCAGAATCTCAAAATGAACTAGCGGTGTATCTATCAATCATAATTTAAAGTAAGTGATCTCAGAGTTAGTGTTCCCATTTGTTTTCAAGAGAAATATATGAAATGGATGTATATTATTGTATGAACAGTTTTCATCCGGCTGGTCCCACATATTATAGGTACAAGTTTCACCGTCGATGATTTACATCCCACTACTTCAAAGTCTCCTTAAAAGAAGAAAACGAAACTAAAGGACAATACATCAAACCATTTTACTATCCCAATTACGAAAATGATTACAATAAATCACATGACTGATTTTAGATAATGATATTTATTATAAGGTCAAAATCTAGAGAATTGCTTATGAAAAGGAGATACTGGTCAAAATGTTTTCTCAGTTTAACGAGTTTACCACAATTAATTCCATTGTATTGCTTTGCCTTATCTGAAGCATTTAAATAATTTATTGTATTTGGAAATGTTTTAGGTAAAAAAACAAATGAGGAAGTACTGGAGATGGTGGGTGAGGAGAGGGGTTTGTTGAGAGATATTCTATGGAGGCAGGAAAAATGGATGAAAGGCGTATTGAGCGGTAGTGGAATGTTGAAGAAGGTAATAGAGGGGAGAATGTTAGGCAAAAGAGGAAAGGGCAGGAACAGGATAGGGATGTTGAATGGGATGAAGGGAGGGAAGAAGTACACAGAGATGAAGAGGGACCTGATGTAGTTTAAGTTGCTGGATTGGGTTTTGTTTGGAGTCACAAGATATTTATTTGATAGTTATGTCCATCCAAAAACCTACCCTAACCAGTAGATTACCTAATATAAACAAGGCTGGAGGCCAGCAATATATGCAGGCCTGTATATGTTTCCGTTTTATTTGTCAATTTGCCCATTATTGACCTTATAATAATAAAAAATAGGATAAAAGTAGTCATATTATATCCTTAAATGAGGTTCCGCTTAGCGTGCTCACAACCAGATATAAATACTTGAAATGCGACACAATAATGGAAGGACGTCATCAAGGAAGTCCTTCCCTTTGCGTGTCAGGAATTGGGGATATGAATCAACCCTCCCTTCTCTGCCCTCTCGCCTACTAAGTAATTTTTCGGGTATACTCATTTTCAAAAGCCATATCCTTTATGACACACAGCCAAAATGCTTATCTCGCATTTCGCTTGGCTTAAAATCCTTCGAAATACGGTCTTGCGGCAAAATTAGAACATGGGATAATCATGCCGCCCAGCATAAACGAACTGATATCGCATTCTGCTCGATTTCGAAAACCCCCTGACACTTGACTTAAATTGCATTGGGCGACAGAACAATTTCGGTCGCGTCAATGGCGTTCGGGAAAGGATCGTTGCAAATCGTTGTCCAAATTTGAAATTCGTGGCCTTGTGTGGGCAGGAGGACTGGCGATAACGGTTTTCGAATGACTGAATTTCGATATCCTCATGCGATATAACCGAAAAAGCCTCGGAAATATTTTGTTGAAATTTAAAAATTCCTCCGCCAATCTTCAACCTCATCCCCATTTTCGCTTCCATTGTCAGTGTGAGCCCGAGATGGACTGGACTGCTGTGCCATCACTTCATCACTGCATTCCATGCGGATGGTTTCCAAACTCTACTTCTAGACCCCATGGGAAGACGCGGACTGACGTCAGGGGGAATCCATTCTGAAAGTTGGACCCGTAAATCATAATGATGGAAATTATAATCTGCATGTAAGAAAGTCAATCGGATGTCTCCTTCCACCGTAAAGCGCATTAGTCAAGTCGGAACTTGAAAATCTTAGCAACGAGAGTAATGCAGAGTGAATATTTTGCTTTCATATTCCTTCAAATTTTGAGAAATGCGCAGGCTTAAGGTGAGAAGTGACTTTGTCTCCGTTTACAAAGAAATGTGCAAAAATAAATCGTGTAATTATGCTACGGAATTAGATTATTTACTTATTTTGGACTGTCCTATTGAAAGTTATTTAAATATTTTAAAAAAATTAATTTCACGAAAGTTTATTAATGGGATTCATCACACCCTTAGGGAAAGGAATTAAAGGGAAAAATATGTTAATGCGGTGAGGTTAGAAAATATGTAGAAGATGAGTGAGGTGCGTCAAACGAAATTGTGAAATTTTTTGGTACGATGTTTTTCATCCTACTACACAATACTAGAGAATATTTAGAGGAACTGTGTGGTCACTGAGTTTGGATTCCTCAAGGGAATATGATGTTGGTAATAGATTAGGACCAGGGATCCTTGACTGCGAGATAAAAGAAGGCAATAAAGCAATTTATCGCAGAAGGATGTGGGGATTGATGGCAGTGATACTCAATAATCGAGGAAAACCTTTTTTGGGCTCATTCGTAGAATTTAATGGAGATGAAATTGGCCGGCAGACTGTGAGATCTGTATTGATACCCATCCCGTAAAAGGTAAATTGAGCCATCCGTGAGCACTATAGTACTATAAGTTTGAATACACTGGCAGCAAGCGTAGTACTTAGGATCATCCACAAAATATTAGAGAATAGAGAGAATGAGTAATCAGGAGATCAGTTTGGATTTAGAGAAGTGATGTATACGAAGCAGAAATTATTTTACCCGTAGAGAGGAGCATAAAAGTACAGCCCGGATGTATACCTACATATGCTTCGTATGCTTTTAAGGAGTCATTAAATAGATTAAAATGGGCTAAATTAATAAGCATTTTGCAAAAATATTGAATGAAAGGGCAGATATCCCGAAACTTGACGAGTTTCAGGTTGCACATGTGCGGATAGCGAGTAGTCGTTATGGGTAATGTTAGGCAAGGGAGTATGACAGGGCTATATCCATTTTCACCTGTTTTTTTCAATGAGAAGGAAATGACAACTGAGGCGTACTAAGGACTAGAGGTGGGAATGAAAATAGTTGGGGAACTCTTCAAATCCGTCAGATTTGCTGATGTCGAAGTGCTAGTTAGCCAGTCAGACAAAGGGTTACCATCATTACTGAGCGCGTTGCAGAATTAATGTAATGCGTCAGGGATAAAAATTAATTATGCTAAATCAATGTGAATGAGGTGCTCATGGAGGAGGAATACTAAGGTAACATTTATGTTACAGGACATAAAATAGAACAGGCAGAGCACTTCAGCTTGTTAGGAAATGTTTTGGAGCAGTGTGGGCAGAGTAATTGTGGACATAAATACGTAGTAAATTTGCAAAAGAGCGTATACGAAGAGGGGGGGAGTTGCCGACAGGCTCCCTAAATGGAGACGTAAAGAAAGTGACGATTAATATGGAGCACTGCGCTTTGTGGAGATGAGATCGTATCTTTGAGGGCAAGAGGGGAAAGCTTAGATTGGAGGCATATCAATATATGCGTGTAGAGAAGAATGGAGAAAATTAAATGGACGGAAATGAAACCCGATGACGAAGTTGTAGCATAGTGAGTGAGTTGGACCATAGTGAGGAAAGAGGGACGGCTGCTTGGAGAAATTTTAATTAGACAGGATAAGTGCAGGAGGTAAATACTGACAGGCAATTGGCTGCAGAAGATGATAAGGGATAGGAGGATGTGGGGAAGAAGGAAATGGCGGAAGAAGGAAAATAATGGGTACATTGGATGGAGTTGAGGGAGGTGGAAAGTATGCAGAAAAAAGAATGTGTAATGGTAATAGTAGAATGGGGTTTAAAGATACTTTTGTCACGTTATTTAGGGCGTACGATTACAATAGTGTGTAGGGCCAGGGTTCGCCAAAAACTACCTTAACAAATAACTACTGCTGATAATAGTCATGCGCATTTCTATATGCCCTCTTCAAAATGAAGGCTTAAGGTTTATAAAGAAGGTCCATGGCTAGGAAAATTTGAGAAGGAATGAGTTTTCG
This sequence comes from Hetaerina titia, assembly GCA_037158775.1. Classification (NCBI taxonomy): domain Eukaryota; kingdom Metazoa; phylum Arthropoda; class Insecta; order Odonata; family Calopterygidae; genus Hetaerina; species Hetaerina titia. Next base: position 23,310,092 of record CM073776.1, on the reverse strand, counting down.
GATGGATTGGAAACTGTTTTGTGCCGAACAAGGAAAGAGGTCGCATTGAGTGGTTTCCGTTCTCCAGAAGTCACCTTAGGTTTTGGTCAATGTATTTATTGTTGTCGGCACCTTAATACATTGTACGTTAGGCCGCTCATCTTAGAAAAAAGAATGTGCTTTAAATTTGTATGTGGAAAATTAGGTTAATTACGATCGGCGCGCTGCGTTTTCCGTTTGGGCGGAAAGAGACGGAAGACGCTCTCGTCTTGTCTTAATATCTCGCCGTCTCGCCCTTATCTCATATCCGCCCTCCCCTCCCTCGCTCCCCTCCCCAGCCACTCTTCGCATTCAGGCGTCCGCACAGCCAGATGCAACCCGCCCTCCCCCTCTCGCCCCGCTTGCGTCATCCTTGCCCTTGGTTGTCCCCCCAGGTCGAGAGCGCCGATGTGCTGCACCCCCTCGCCCCGCCACTCTCCGCCCCCCTGCCCCCATTGTCCCTCCACTCCTCCCTCCGGCTTCAGCTACCTCATTCGCCTCACCCTCCCTCTTCGAGCGCGCAAACACAAAAGCGCGCACACACACACACACTCGGTGCATGTCTTGAAGGAACCAAGGCGTTGTAGCGAGACGGGAAAAAATGTGGAAAACGCAGAAAAATTGAGGCAAGAGTTGAATGTCGGCCCTGGGAAAATGGGCAAGGTTAGGAAATTCGTCGAAGTTAGTGAAAGTTCTGCGATTCCTTAGATGAGAACCTCAATAAATATGCCATTGACCGGATGGTACCAAAGTATTCGTTGATTGACTTGTTTCCGAATATTCTGGCAATATGAATGTTATAGCATGCTTATGTAACCCTATAACTTTCAGCTGATCTTTATCCCTACGTACACCAGTGCTAAAATTAATCAATGGACTTTGGAGCGACAATTATGAGCTAAGTGCCCTTCACCACATTCAATATTCTCCAGTAGATGAAATTTAGTCTCGTGAAAATACTGGGAAACTCCCGAATTCAGGACTTTACCGTTTCTGTAGCAGAAGTTTCCTAACTCTTGGTTCGGAAGTATAGAAACCGGTGAAAATATGCCAGATAGATATTTCTCTTTAATTAGTCGCTCTCCTAGTAGAATGTGTGAGTTTAACATTGATGACAAAATGAAATAACACAATTATTAATCACTGAATCGAGAATATCGGCCCGATTCACAGACAATTATCGTGTTTGTTTAAACAAAATACGATGTGAAGTATGAACGTATGAATACGATAAGGCTCATTGTATAGATTTTAATTATTTATTATTCATTGAAAGTTTATTGCAAACCCCGTCAGGCAGTGACACAAGAGTATTGAGATGTTGAATAATAAGCAGAACTGTTAAAGGAATCTTTCCCTTCATTCAACAATTCATGACCACCATGAACACGAGGCAACGTTAAGATATCGCTCATGCGAAGAAAAATTTCGCTATCCAAATATGATTAATTTTCAAGATGACAAAAAATAAAGTTGGCCATCTTTGATCTGTCGATAAAATTAAACAATGATCTATAATCAGCATTCGAACAAACGTTAGGGGGTTTTAAAATTTTGAGTTTTTAATATTAGCCTCATTACTTTTCAGTAATAAATTCATGTAACATTTTTCCCAGACTGGAAACATTATTTTGGTTATTATTCTGCTCATTCGAAGTTGCATATATAGTATTTTTCCTTAATCATTTTTACTCCTTTTTGGCTGGGATAAGTGAAACAGCACTCCCTTATATTCATCCCTGTGGCAAGATACTGTTGTGGATATTCAAATGTCACACTGTACCTCGTTGCCCATGTCCTCCAGATGATCGTTAAAATTCGTCCCGTTGTTCTTTACGTGGCAGGGTCCTTCTGTCGAATACATTTGAAGTAAAAATTAGCACAATTTAAATAATTCCGTTCACAAAGCACATCATAAAGAGAACTTATGCAACACCCATATGAACAAAATCCGGGGGCCATGCTACTTCGGTTCGAAACCGACTAAATGACAGATGACGATACTCGAATCCGGTTATAAATTTCATACTATTCAAGTTTCAAAACAGCTAGAAATTCGAAACTTCTTTTCCCAAGAATTAGCTCCCATTTATCATGTGCACAGCAGTATTCACTTTTATGGTAATATTTTTCAAATTAATTATAGCATATGTAATAACAGATTTAATAGAAATGCTGTTAATATATTGTGTCTATTGGGAGAAAAATCGAAGTAATCATAAATATTTAATGAAAGGGTTGTTGAGATAGTGGGTTATGTGCTATTGTAGAAATGAGAGTGATGGGTGAGTCATGAAAAAGAATAAAAATTTGTTTTGGACAGCATGAAGGGGTCAAAGCTATCAATTTTTCGAACACGACACAGTCGAAAATAAGGAGAAATAATAGTCATATTTGTTTTAAAAAAACTCTTGGATCGAGTATTTATACCTCCAAGATCTGTCAATCAACCTACTTTTTCCATTTTACAATAGCTATAAGCATTTATTAATAATAATTATTATTTTAAATGCCGGGTGGCATCTTCAGGCATGTGCAACAGCGAAAATTGTGTAATATTATAATGGTTTTGCGAAGTAATTATCCGTAGTAATGTGAGAAATGTATAGGCATGCATGCGACGAAATCCATCGGTTGTTATTTTATGTGGATGCATTTATAATGACGGATGTCGATGCAAAGTTCATCGTTTTGTCGATGCAAAGTTCACGTCACGTATCCCGTGTTTCTCGTAGCCCACGCTCTCTCCCGACCAACAGGAGAAGCACCTACATATCCCTCCCTCTATCCACCCCACCCACCATTTCGAAAGCCACCAGCTCCTCCCTTCCCACCACCCCCTGCCTTCCCGCCAACCCCTCCTGGACCGCCTCCCCTCGCAATCACTCGTAGGTCCCGACGAGCACTCTCCTTTCTCTCTCTTTGCTCCGAGTCCAAGCGGTTAAAGGAGTCAGAGCCATTCCGTGGTATCCCATTGGCCGCTTCAAGTTTTTTGAAGGCTCCTCTCTTTATTTCCCCCCTCTCCTTCCCTACAGTCTTCATCGCCCCACCCTCCCGCCGACATTCACGGAGAAAAAAATGACTCCCCCTTCTTACTCCTTCGCTCCCTTCCCCTTTCGGTCCCAACTCCTCTCTCTACCTCCCTGTCTCCACGCCTCCCTCCCACTCTCTCTCCATCTCTCTTCTTTTCTCTCACTCCCTCTTCTCTCTCCTTCTTCCCCCGGTCATGAGATCACCCCTCCCTCTACTTGCTCCATTCTATCCCCGAAAGTTCCTCCCCTTCCACTTTTCATCTCCCCACTCCCATTGGGGCTCGCTCGGTGCATTTTTACGATAGCCGTGGCGAGATGTACATCGACAAATCTAAATTGGGAATTTTATGTGTAGATACCGACCAGCCCAAACGCCTGTCGTCGCTCAAAAGGGTCGGGTTTTGGGATTTAAATTAAATGAATGCATGCGAGGGTATTTCTAGGAGGGAATGATCGATAATAAAGTTGTCCTTCACATTTTTCACGACCGCCGTACAAAGATTGATGTTTTAACAGTTTTATTTACATTTGTCTTTTTGAGACTTATCCCAGTAGTAATCCCATAGTGATTTGCAATTCTATGTTAGTATTTCACTGAGAAATACGTCTTTGTGTGCAAAAATATTGTAATGTATATCATTGTGGACAAGTAAATAAAGTACTTCGTCTGACAATTGTCATGTTGCGCCAGTTTGTTGAAAATGGCCGTCGAGCGTTAGTACCTCGTTGCAGACCACGTCAACCACCTCTCGTTTCGTGTGTTGATGAAGTGATTCGGGTTAATTATAGGGTCAATATAAAAGAAGGTTCATGAAAGTTGAGCATTTACCGTGCCTGCGTGGGATATATCATTCTATACTGCAAAGTAATTCAATATATCGCTCAAGATATAAATCTTCCGCAAAAAAGTAATGCTTGTTTTACTCTTCCTTATTGTTATTCCATAGTAGGTCGTACTATTTATTTTGAGTAACCAGTTGCGAAGATTCATAGAAAAGTTTACCCGAACGGAGGAGTTACTCAGACATTCGAAAAGTCAGTTTTGTGTTCAGTTGTCAGTTTAAGGAATGTGCTAGTAAACTCGTTACTTTAGTATTCCACCAAACTATTAGATGCCTCATGAGTCATTTTTTTAAATTGGTTTTCATATTTTTAATTCCGTATAGCTTTTTGACACTCCAAAGAAACTTGAAAAATGTTTTCATGTCGCAAAAACTATTTTCACAATAGTAATATAACCAAATAGACGGAAATAGTTAATCTCAAAACGAAATCGAAGAATTGGGCCACTCTTGATGACTTTAACTAAACATAATATGTAGTTAGGTTATTTAGAAAAAAGAACTTGTATCTCCTGTTACAATTGGTATACCTGGGTTGTTCAAGAAAAATTAGTCCTTAGGGTCCCGCTTGTAGAGGCCCAGGTAAATAGAATACGGTAAACACCCATTTTATATGTGTTCATGGATTGAAATTTCCTCTTTTTCAAACAGAATCTTCTATTAACTCGGAGGGTCAGTCGTACAACGGTTGGTCATTTGCACGACAACTGAACTAAGTTATGTGAATATGAATTTAATTCCCAACATGCCTACATAATAATATTAAGATAATTTTCAGTGATTTTACGTAGTGAAATGCGCCGTGACCCGAGGTGTTTTCAATGATTGTGCTTCTTGTTCTACTTTGAAGAAACCCCATTGTCAGTGGCATTATGCCCCCAATTGTCAACTTTCCACCGGATAAGTTCCACTAGAATACAAGTAAGATGCTGAACGAAAAACAATGTGTGTACTTATCGTGTCTAGCGTGCTTTCCTGGGCCGTATTTCCATTATTTTCCATACTTTGGGTATCTCGATACCTGTATGTCTCCTAGATATCCCTGACGCTTTGGAAACCTTTCCCGTTTTTCCCTGGTTCAACCTCCTCTCCCAATCCAGCCTAACCTCTCCGTCCCTTCCCCACTTTTTTCTTCCTCTCAAACCAGTAAGGTCTCCCAGCTCCCTCTCGGCCTCACCTCTCCCCATCCTTCCTCACCCTCAGACACCCTCTCTCCCCTTATATCCTACTCCAAAAATTTATATTTCCGACCCCATCTTTCGGTACACACCCTTCGTGAAGTTCCTTCCCTGCTGCTCTCACCACGCTGTCGTCTCGCCTTCCCCACCACCAATTCCAGCTCTTCCGCATAACTCTTTTCTTGTCTCAATCCCTCCCCAGCTCAGAAACAAATGTACAATTAAAAATATATATATAAAAATATTTATGTGCGTGTGTGTGTGTGAGTATTTCTATACATGAATGTTTTAATCGAAGTTTATTTTTCCGAGTATCAATCGTATATTGGTGTTGTCGCTGAAGAGCGTTCATCTGCAAAGATATGTGTATGTGTGGGTGTATATAAATTAATATATGTAAATTAATAAATATTATATATATATGTGTGTGTGTGTATGCACGCACACACAAACATATAGGAATATTTTTAACGTCACCATCAGTACGTGTTAAGACAATCGACCACCACGCAACAAACCCAAATTTTCAGCAAATTAGGTATTCGAAAAACTTTTTACATTTCATCAAACTTATTTCGGTACGAACCGGTGTCATCACATATGTGACATCTTCAAGTAGCGACAATGTTTGGCGAAACCCACAAAGGTTTTCCTATTCCTGTAGACGAATTTCACAAGTTTGACCGTGGTGCCGTTGAATTTTCTGCAATTAATTGATGGGTTAGCACCCTTGATCGTAATTAAACCACCTTACTTAATGGTGGGTTATTGTCAGTTTCTTCCGGAAGAGCATCGGAATTATAGATTTTACGCCCAATTCTGAAAAATTACGCGTTAGCTTTGAATACTATTGTGAAATTAATTCAATCTGGTGTGTTAAAATTACGTTAAAATGGAATCCTAGAGCAAAATTTACATAATAGCCCTCACGGTTGTTCTATCATTCTTGTTTGTTGCTGCTTGCATGATTATTTTAGCAATAATTTCTAAAAAAATTTAACTAGTTAACCTTTTTACCTCTGAAGTTTTTATGCATATCTGTTACTGTATTCAGGGTAAAATATATAAATGCAAGCTCTGTTTCTCCCCTTAAGATTATTTAGTATTGATATTTCAAAATTCCAGTCTTATTTTGAGCTGAGACAGAGTACATAATTGTCATTTGAAACCGTAGTTAATTTGTATCTGTTGCTCTTACAATTGAAAGTTGTAAATGCCGTACATTTTCTATCGCAATGGATCCTAATCAAAAAGTGTCCCAATGCTACGGGAAGTGTCTTGACTGACGATGACTGAATTTATTCATATCAAGTTTGGAATAGGTGGGTTCTCTATTGTTAGGAATCATGTTCAGGGTGTTCAGAGTAGTGGTGATAGGAAACGCGGCATCCACAAATGCGTACTCTTAACGGAAAGTGCAAAGTGTTCGCGATCTGGTGATGGATGGAGTGCTTTAATTGTCTAAGTGGTCTCCACACGGCATTCGCACAGGGTCCTCCCTTCATTAATCTTCAGGGACTCCAATCTAAGCCGTTGGCGAAGGAATTCTCATAGCCTACACTTTTTGAGTCCCCCCAAGGTTTTAGGACGAGGAGGGTGGCGATTGAGGGATCGGTGTGGTATTATTTAACAGAATCAACTTTGTTTTGCGACAGTTACCGTGTCCCAAATTCGGAACTGTTGCCTCGGTGTTTAGGTCTCAATTGCAAAAAGCTATGCCCCGGTGAAATGTACATATTAGAGGACCCACCGATTAGCAGGAAGTAAGTCATTTCCCTGTAGAGTTTTGTTTTAAATATATACTTTCAAGTATTCCCATGCTATCATCATGAACATAGATGGTAGATTTGAAAGTCGAGAATAAGATAACGGAGAAGAGTGAAAAACACCTTCAGGAGAACACTTAAATCTATCTTCACGTATGAACCTGGGTTGAAGTCGGTGTAAGCTAAGAACACCTGGTCTCAACCAAATGATACACTGCTCATCGCCACTGTGTTTTTTTTTTCATTCTCCGCCGCCCTAGTTTCCCCTGTGGTCATGTAATTATATAATCAATGGGGAGGAAAAATAGAAAGAATTATTATTGGACAGGTGTTTAAAAAGCCACAAGTCGTGCGTCCTCATTGCCAACTGCTGTGGAAATCGATCCGGGAGAATTTATTAAGAGCATCCTCATCTTCAGCCATTTTCTCGGCGGCTACGAAATGTGGGCTGTGTTCCTTAGAGCTGTTTATTCATTTTCTTGAAAAATGTTTACAGGTAAATGAAAAAGAATATATTCGTTCAAATAGGGAGTGGCAAGCATAATATTTTATGTGTTCGGTGATGCTTGTACGCTTGAATAAGGCTGGCATTTTATTTTATTGCTATAAGTCCGAGTTGAAGACTAGTTGTTCATTATCTTTGGAGAATATTGTTGCCATGCGGCATTTGGTCCCTCAAAGCGGAGGAGTTTGCTGTGGCACGCTCTCATCAAATCAAACTAATGATATAATCTATAGTATTTCACTCTTGCGTCCTGTGCACTTGCTTAAGTCTAGGAAAAAATTAACTTATGTATTTGCATATTTAACCGTCTTTTTATCCATTTTGTGCACGAAAGTTTGCAGGAGTAATTTTGGTATTTCTAGGTCACCATTTGAGAGGTATTTATACTCGGTGGTTCCATATTTATGAATTGACCGTCGTTTTTCTCCTTTTTCATAGAAAAATGCATTCTAGCTAAACTGAAGAAGTAATTATTTTTTTCGTATGAAATATTCTGGGTTGCACTCTATGCAAAGACCATCGCGATTTAAATTTCAACTGTTATCAAGTAAAGGCACCAATAAACTTTTGTCCATTGATTAACTTAATTTTTGGCTTAATTAAAATAGAATTGCGTCATAGTGACAAGACTTCGGTTTGAGGTACTTTATCGAATCATCTGACCCAAGTTACCAATGGCAGGACAGGCGTAACATCCACAAACGAGAGACGGAAATCTCCCTCTTCCCCCGAGATATTGGAGCCGTCGTCATTCTGTAATGATGGCGCAACACAATGATGGAAACGGCTTTCCCCCGGCCGAGCGGTAGGCACACATTGCGCTCCGTAGAAAATCCTTGTGATAGAACATCGAATTATGTGTTTTTCCCCGACCACCTCCCCAACCCCCTTCCACGCTACTCCATCCATCCCCTTGAACCCCCAACTCCTTCCCCTCCCCCAATGTCGAGCTCCCGCTCTCGCCCCACCC